>JALPQI010002193.1:0-98658 GCA_025490895.1 Thaumatotibia leucotreta
CCGAAATGGTACGTGAATCAATTTCCTTTACTGCACCTACCAGTCAAGTATTTTCTACATATGCTTATATACTATTAAATAAAGAAAGCCAGAACGGATAACATAAATCAATAGGTATTCCCAAACAAACAAAATTTACATCACGAGAGGTGAACACTGGAGCGCAAGAGACTTATCTCGCTAAAACGATTCCCACATAAATAAAGCTCATCGGATATGAAACCGTATTTACATAAGAAAAATATAAAGAGGCCTAAACGATAGGTCCACAAGGGCGGGGTATCGGGCGGGCATTTGTAACCCTGCGCACGTACGCCGGGAGCGCCTTTAATAACAATACGAAATATCAGTTCGTTCCTCCGATCGCAAATCTACGTCAATAACATATCCAATAGTAGCGCTCAATTCATTTCGACATAATCTAATATACCGGGGCACGTTTCCCGCCTAAATCTACCGCCACATGTCGCCAAGATGGCCGACCGGGAACTAAAGAAAAAGGAGACCACGAATCGGTAATATCTTTCGAGTCCATAAACTTAAACGTTTATTTGTAGCGATATTTTGTCCTTTTGCGGATATTGGTTTACTACGTAAGCACAGGGCAGCGGGCATTCGGATAATAAGCACCTATCAAATATTTACGATTAGGCGGGAAGTAGGTACAGGTGAGTGCTTGCCGAAATGGCCCTGCAATTCAGTATCAATTTATGTAATTACTTAATTTAGATTGATGCTAAGTAATTATTCAGTAAGTTTATGAGGTTGCGGAATAATTTGGAGTGCCTTTGCTAAAGCTTTCTTGAAGCATAATATTAATTATAATAATGAAACGTATTTATTTTAAGATAAGAATAACTTTACAATAGGTGCTATTGTGTACGTCCAGTATAACAGCTACTTATGTACGAGTGTAATGCAGGGTCTTCCTAGATTTCTTTGTTCCCTTGTTTTAGGTATATACCTATTAAATAATAAGCAATGCAGGTTTATTGTAAGATTGTAATGATTTGAAAACTTCAACTTTTTAACGATGTATACTGGTATCGCAATCATATATCGCAGCGGCCAGGGTACTGTAAAATGTCTGAACTTGCACTTTAACGCCAAAACAATGGATGTCTGTAGGCTTATGATATGATGGTCCCGTCTTCAATCGTTTGTCGTTGTTGCCGTCAGGTTCTAACAAGTATGTAAATGCGAAAGTGACGAGTAGCACGATAAACGGCAAACGCGTGACCATCATAAGCCACCTGCTCTGGTATTTGTAGGTAAGTACCTTGGCCGCTCCGATATTTTCTGATGGCGATACAACCTATAAATAAGAAATTACTTTTATTTCAAAATAGTTTACACGCAAATCAATTTCACCAGAATAATACACCGCGCAAAGCCATTTCTTGTCGTAATTACCCAGGTAGGAGTTGAGGTAGCCACGTAGCTTCCTCAGCAACGATGGCTGCACTTACAATGGAAGGGGCAATTTGGGCCCACCGTCGCGTTCGCCAGTACAAATAAACGCACGAAATTGCCTCAATTAAGCCATCCTTTCTAATGTACTGATTGATCAATCATCGGACACAATCGAAGGCGCTGCTTTGTCTCTGGCCGCATTGTGCTCGGACGTGCTTGCTTCGCTCGATCTGAAATGTTGCAAAGACTAGTGAAAATGGCAGAGAAGCGATATATTTTCTGTGCATACAAAAATGGGAAGAGATGTCTTTGGTTGATATTTTGAATTGATGGTACAGGTTTAGGTGAAAATTTTGACTAATAATATAGTGTAATAAAATCTTAACGATTTTTACACACTTTGTCAATTATAATTCGTCGGTTGACAACCAAAACTCAATAAGTAACAAATACCTACTTGAAATAGTGATCGTATCTCAGTTCTGATTCAATACTGACATAAGAGGTTGCGAAGAGTAGTGACAGTTTTTATAGTGAGTTTTGGTTGTCAGCTGACGATATTAGGTATAGTACGGTCTTCATGGCAAACTATAAATATATAGGTACTTGGATATGTAAGGGAAGCTTACCGCGTAATGCTCCCAAAACTATGTAGATTACCACGACAAGAGTTTGAAGATTATGTAAATGTTAAGATAAGGTACTTCTTTATATTATCAAAAGAGTCACATAATATATTGTTTTAAGTTATTGCTATAACTTGACATAAAAAACCCTCACTAAAACCCTTGACTTGATCTAATAAGATATTATAATGTTTATAATAAGCCTCCTTTTAAAAACAAAATAAACTAAATCGAAATCGCTTCATCCCTTTGGGAGTTAATTTGCCACATACAGATAAACACGTTAATCTTTTAAAACCCCTCTGTGCACGTCAGGGGTTAAAAATACGGTCGCCCGAAAACAGGGGCACTTTTACATTTCTTAGTCTATGATCGAATAGGTTGCCATTTCGATTTATTCGATTGTACCAGAGAGTATGTTTTCAGAGAGATTTATTTTACTCGACTTCCGTAGTGAAGTCCAGAATAATGCAATTATTATAATAATCATAATTTCGTCCTACGAATAGATAGGTAGGTACTATCAGAAACGGTAGAAGTAACTGATGTAAAAATGGTCAGGCATAAAATAATATCAATCTCTGTTTTCCATGTTCATACTTGGTGAAGGGATTGCGGTAAAAAGTGATCAACTTTTACCTTAAAACTTTAATCCATGAATTACAATTTTCGTTCAGAGATCGTTTACAGTGTTGAAATCTGAAGTAAACTACAATATGATTGTGAGAATGGAAAATACATCAAAGAGCGCTGCTAACTCGTTTTTCATGTAAAGACATCAACGCGTCGTGGCTTAGACTGCGATTCCATTTAGTCTTAACTATTACGAATTTTGATATCCTTATTTCAAGAAAAAAAGTAGGTAATGGTCACTAAGGTTATTTTCTAAGTTATTAATTTTAAACTGTACGGGATTTGATTCCAAACGATTCTAGCAATGTATTTATGTCAAGGCAATTTGGCAATCAGCTCGTTGGATAACATACGTGTTTTCCAAGATCATAAAAAATTAAGTATGTACTATTGTTTTAAGTTTTTTTATTAGGTATCTACTCCTTGTGTTTCAAAAACCGTTGATGATGATCAATGTTTTCCTACAATTTGAAGGTTTGTTTTAGGTACGATACACATGTCTGGTGTTATATTTATCATTATTTAGACAGATTAAGTCAGGCGCACATAAATGATTTCAAGGATTTTTTTTTTTGGACAAACATTTTATTCTTCAGAAATAATAATTAATATCTGGGTGCTTAGCCAATTTGCCAATCGGTAACGCTTAATCGTCAATCGTAAGCTAAAGGCAGCTAACTGTTTTTGACGCGCTAATATGAAAGAGTGACAGAGAGGGAAAACTACGATACGCTACTAAGCGTTAGCGATTGGCAACTTGGCTAAGCATCCTGATATTGTTTTAATATTTTGTCAGCATGTCCAACGCGTGCCAACAAAATTCGTCGGTTGACAACCAAAACTCACTAAGTAACAAATACCTACTTGAAATAGAGATCGTATCTCAGTTCTGATTCAATACCGACATAAGAGGTTGCTAAGAGTAGTGACAGTTTTTATAGTGAGTTTTGGTTGTCAGCCGACGAAATAAATACTTTCAAGACGCATCATGCCAACAAAAATCAATATTATATCCATTCAATTTGAATACACCTTCCGTTCCTGCAACTAAACAAAGGCAGGACCACAAAAACAAATGAAAGCAAATAGACGAAATCAATCGCACCTCAATCAGTGGAAATGAAGGCGCCGAAGGTGCATGCAATTTGTCGTTGATGGCCAGCACTCGCCACCGGCACGCGTCGGATTAAATGGAAATCAATAGCGATCTCGCACGTGACCGAGGGCCCTTAGGTACATCTCGCCGCCCGAGGAGTTGGGACATAGTTGCTGGCTTGCTAGCTGAGGATAGATTTACTCTGGATATGAGCTTTATACGTTAGGTACTGTTACTTGAGAATGTTGTTGTTGTATTCTGGCCATTTTTTCCGCAACTCGACATCACACGTACGTGCCTATTTTGCGTGGTCCCAACGCTGGCCCAGTACTTGTTGAGAACTTCACCTTTGAGTTTCTTCGCAGGTGTATGCAGGTTTACTCACGATGTTTTCCTTCACCGTAAAGCACTTGTAAATAGCAAATGATATTTGAGAATATATCGTCGGTTGACAACCAAAACTCACTATAGAAACTGTCACTACTACTTAAGAGTGACATAATATAACATATGTCAGCATCGTATGTCTGTACTGATTTGGAACTGAAATACGAGCTTTATGAGCATTTCTTTTTATGTTATCCATTTTCATAACTTTGAATTTATTTGTACTTAGACTGACGAGCTCTTTCGATCGCAATGGGAAAAATGTCCCATGGATTTTTTAATTTTTTTTTACGATTTCCCATACTCTTTGTTTGCCGGTAACAAACGAGGAAATCTCGAAAATATATGGAAATTTTGGGATTTTTTTTCCTTTTGAACTGTAGGCATATGGCCTGTTTCATAATCACCGGATTAAAATATCCGTCAGATAAAATGATCACTCCTTATCCTTTTCCAGAAATAAAGCAAGAAAGGACAACTAACATTTTTATCTACTAGATTCGAGAATTGTGAAAGAGCCCTTTAGTAAACCTATTAAAACTTTTTAAATATTTGTACCTACTCTTATGGACAATTTTAGAAAATAAACCAAACAGGCCAGGTAGGCTTTTATAAATATGATATGGAGATTTGTATCAAGGTTTAAAAGATTTTAGAGTGAAGGCATTGGTGCAAACATTCGCAGTACATATTTAAATTATTCCATAGTGAGTTATTTTATTAATGCGCAGAGATAGTTGAGATTTTTTTTTTATTAAATAAATTATAAATAGGTCCTGGCCCTACTGTGAATGATACATTTTAAAAATTCTACTTTGTTATTAGGTACGATGTTATTATTGTGGTGTACATTATTTTCCTTTCCATTACAGAAACGTAATGTGGGTAGCGCCAATTTGAACTAATCAACGATATTATATCAAAATAGCCCGGTAGTGATCTTACAGAAAGTGATTGTCGTCGGTCGTCGAAACAATAGAGCGCGTGATTCTATCTCGGGGGCTTCCGAGTATTGCAGCGCGATTACGGCCCGATCGCTGTCCGGGACATAATAGTACCCTTCCATGGCATCTTCAGCAGCTTTCCCTCTTCTACGATACCATAATTTAACTGAACTCATATAAAAGAAAAAGGGGTCTTGTCTTTACCCACTACGCCGCGTCCAATATTCCCCAACATTTTTTATTTCGCTCAAAAGTTCGCTAATTGAATGCCGTCGTTTAGAGCGTAAAGCTTAGCTACTTGATCAATTACTTTTTAATATCTACCCTTTTTTGGAATCGAAATTGTTTTTATACAGCCCAGTAAATTTAGAGATGGCTTACGCCGCCCAAAAATTAATTGATCGGATCTCGGTTCTCAGAGGAAACGGCGCGGAAGAGTTTTAATTAGTGAAAAAAAAGCACCAACTTCCGACGTAAAATGCGGGAGACAAGGGTGGGCGTAGCGGAATAAAAATCTCCCGCCGTAATGCGGGCAACATTTGTGTTAGGAAGACGCCTAGTAATGGAAGACAAATTTCAATATAATTTGCAATACATAAGCGTGTTACTTTAATAGCCCAGAACCACCCTTCAAATTAAACGGGGCTTAAGTTTTATTTTATTTTTTCCTCCGCTCAGCTGGATCGTGTTGCGGGCGCGTAAGCAAGTGGCGGGCGGGGTGCGGGGCCACAAGGCGCCGGAGAAAAATATAATCCGGCCAAATTAATCGCTCCTACTCGCAATAGTGGCGCCCGTGATACCGCCAAATCAAATTAAGGACGCGCTGTAAAAACCAAATTAGTGCCCGTTTAAACGTGGGTATTTAGTTACAAGACGTTAGTTTAAATCCCGCCATTTTCATTAACAATAAATATCCCCTCGCAGTCGCGGGGAATCCTTATTGTTTTACTTTTTACACCCTTGTGTCCCGGGCGGGATATAGCTCGGACGACGTCTTCTACTAAGGCCCGAGCTAATTTGTTCTTTTTGTTTACTTACAGGGCGAAGGTAGGTAATAAAAATTTGTGTTGCGCGAATTGTATGGACGTTAAATTTTATATTGCCGGTCCAAGCGAGTTTTGCATTTAATTGGGAAAAATTTAGGGTCGCCGACGCTTCTGTGCGGAATCTTAAACTGTAATTGAACGGCCGTTACAACTTTTTTCTTTTCAATGGTTTTGGCAATCGAAAGTAGGGGAGCGGAGATTTGCAGAATTATGCGGTTCTACTCTAAATTGCATTACAGAGATAGTGATATTGGGCTACGGTGTAAGTATGGGCTTTGGGTGAATCTTTAAAATTGCCCCGCGACCGTTAGGAGTCGATCGGCGGACGACCACAGATGCAGTTATCACGAAGGGGTGAAGTTGATGTGTTTTTTTGCGGCACATTAAATATCTAAATAAATAAATAATAAATATCTTGGGACATCTTACACAAATCGACCTAGTCCCACGGTAAACTCAATTAATGCTTGTAATGTGGGTACCAGGCGACGATATATATAATAGATAGATACATATAGATACTTAAATACATAGACAACCATGACCAAGGAACAAACATTTGTGATAAATAAATACACAAAGAATGCCCTCGCCGGGATTCGAACCCGGAACCTCCAGCTTTGTAGGCAGGGTCACTACCAACTAGGCTACGGAGGCAGACATTGGTCCTTAATTACAGGCGATGCACTGAATTAGAGGGCGGCGGTGATCTAAAACAATAAAGTGACTGACATTAGCCCCAACCGTTGCAGATCATTCTCTCCATACATAATTTGACCACATTTAGCCTCATTAGTAACTATCTATTATTCATTACGTGTTCACAAATTAGATGACAATACCCTATCATTATGCCGACAAATTCACTGGAGTTAGGTAGATATTTCAAATTATTTTTGGGATTGGGATATTAGGAACACCTCTGACACCTTTATAGTATTACAACCCTTAAAACATTTTTTGTTGCACTTGAAGTTACTTAAATATTATGCGCCAGTGCTTGACGATCTAGGCTTAGCTAATTAACACGAGTTTAACTGGTAAAGATCATGCGTTTTTGACACAACTATTCGTTTTTAAATGATTTGGAGGTTAAAACCTCGTGCTAGCCGCCTATCCCGTGATTGTGTAAGCAAGTGGGGTTAAGTAGCATTTTTTTGATTAAATTATACCTAAAGATATAAAATACCACCTCCATTAGTAGTTCTTTATTTGCAAGTTCCCCGTAAACTGAAACTAAAACAAAACCATTCCGCCAGAATCCATTTCACAGCCAATAAAACACCTTTGGGGAGAGATTTATTGTGATTATTACGACTGCCATTTTGACCATCTGCCTGAATCAGTCCCTGTTTGTGCTGCTGTAATTAATTTAATTTTTAACGCAGAATAAATTGCCTAGTTCTGTGGATAACATATTAAATTG
Source organism: Thaumatotibia leucotreta (assembly GCA_025490895.1). NCBI lineage: Eukaryota > Metazoa > Arthropoda > Insecta > Lepidoptera > Tortricidae > Thaumatotibia > Thaumatotibia leucotreta. The sequence continues at coordinate 7,572 of JALPQI010002193.1, forward strand.
ATATTTTAAGGAAATTGGAGTTATTAATTAAACTTGCGGAACCTGCATATTATATGTTTTTAATCACAAATTAGTGAGTAACATTGCTATGCATAATTTATATGCAATATTTTATGTTACTATTTTAGGGACTGATTATAACCAGAAATAATGTAGGTACCTAAATGAAAAGATAGGGTAGGTAAGTGGTAGGTAAACATTAGATAACCTACACACACTGAATATTTTATCAATCAGACATATTGTGTGCGTTGTATTATGTTTAGTAAAACGATCCGATTTGGCACTAACCGATTAAGACATAATTTATTTTTCTGTTTTTTTTTTTTCACGATGTCTTGTTCGGGTTCAGATTGTTTTGTTTTATTGCATTAATTGACACTAGAGCAGGAAAAACAATTAGCTACTTTAGTTTAGCGTTATCTTCAGTCAGTTGAAGTTTTAATAGTAATAGTAGGTATTCTTAGAAAGCTTATGGAAAACTCTTACATTCAAATATTTTTCTATGGCGCTCTTACGGCTACCCTTCTACGGATTGCTCCTTGTTACACCTACGCTATAAACGGTAGGTACACACTTCCGCACTGTAAATTAAATTTCTAATTTGATATCATTGACGTCATATTTATTCAATAAATCTATGTACAAGTCACTAATTAAGAATGATTCAATTAGTAGACATCGAAAACGTAATTATTTAGGTCGAAGCAAAAATGTAATATTAGTTACCTATTCAAGGTGACATTTGGCATTGTAAAATGTATCACGACATAATCGGTGGATATCAAAAGCAATATGTGTTATTTAAATGTCAGGGTGTTTTGTTGTCTGTCATTATAAGCTGAAAAGCCGCCGAATATCGTAATTATAATATATTAAAATTACCACGATGATTGCAGGAAACGTGTTATTTAACGTGGAGCGATATAATCTTATCGGCGCGATCCTAATTCTCGACGTGTGGATATTATCGTCGACCTGCCGAAATCGGACGGCCGATACACACTGTATATCTATACCAACATATCGTATGTGATATGGCTTATACATCATGTCCTTATTATTGTTCTGTTTTACATGACAGTAGATCACTTTGCCTATTATTTGCTCTATGAGCTCTATCCATTTCTTGCGAGCAACTAAATGTCGCAAATATTTTATACTGTAATTGTAAATATTCATATTGTAATATAATATTTTTTTCATTTAAAACAACTTACCCATTGTCACGGTAGGTACCTAAGTTGCTTAGGGCATTTACTATGAGCTACCGCCACGAGTTTAAAGCATAACCTACTTTCTGTTCCTCTTGCTGGCATCATCATGTCAGCCTTCGTAGCCTAGTTGGTAGTGCCCCTGCCTACGAAGCTGGAGGTTGCGGGTTACAATCCCGACGGCGTTATTTGACTATTTATTTATCACAAATATTTGTTCCTTGATCGTGGCTGCCTATGTATTTAAGTATCTATATGTATCTATCTATTATAAATATCGTCACTTGATACTCACATCACAAGCCTTGATTGAGCTTACCGTGAGACTAAGTCGATTTATGTAAGATGTCAAAAGATATTAATTTATTTGTTTATTTAATATACGGCTATGAGCTAGATGAACAGAATGTAAGTCTGCGTTAATTTCACGGCGTAAAATCATGTATTATCTGCGCGAGGGGCAATCCACTGCTAATAGATTTCTACCATTCCTACAGTTAATCAATTTACATTTTGTGACAAATAAACAGAACAGGATAGCTAAGTACATAGCGCACAGCAATTTGTCATTGTGATGGAACGCGGTAGGTAAACAGGTGAACCACGATAGACCGATGGGACACCCCCTATAAGGCGTTATTATCGAGACAAAGCGAGCTGTTTGTCTATCACGATAATCTGTGGACTGCTCATTTCAATTCCGTGTTGTGTAAACGCCCTAATGGACGCCGGTAATGTGACACGCTTGACGATTTTACTCACAAAATTGTTGTACGAAACTCTATTACACTCTAATGACAGCCACCGTCTAATTGCAAGGTTATTACGTTTTGTTGTGCACGCGGCTTAATGATAGTGCTGGTAATTATTGGGCGAGGTGAAACCCTGAAGATGTGTCGAATTGAATCGTCGGACCGGTAATGACGGCTCGCGGCCGCGCGGCCGATGCCGGATGCCCTGTGTTCTTACCAAGAGTTAGCGGCGTAGCCTTCCTATTTATACGAGTATCTCATGCTCAACTTATTTTCTATCCTCCTTACTCGCACCAATACGTGTAATACCAGTAATAGTGAGACTTGTATGCTTATGATGGTACCGTGTTTAATCGTGTGTCGTTGTTGCCGTCAGGTTCTAACAAGTATCTAAGTGCGAAAGTGATGCGTAGCACGATAAATAGATAAAACGGGACCATCGTAAGCCAACTGGGTGCTTAGACAAGTTGCCGATCGCTAACGCTTAATCGTCAATCGTAAACGAAAGACAGCCACCTGTCTTTGTCGCTCTAATATGAAAGAGTGACAGAGAGGGAAAACTACGATACGCTACTAAGCGTTAGCGATTGGCAACTTGGCTAAGCATCCTGTAGCCTGATGAGTTGCTAAGTAAAAGTTACGTTAGGTTTTACTCGATATATAAGGCATTCTATCGCGCTCGCACTGACAAATTGGAGCGAGCGCGATGGCCTGCTTTACGTATCGAGTATAACCTAACGTTACCGAAACTTGCAAAGTCATGGTATGACATGACTACATGATTATGATGATGGTATGACTACTGTCCTGTACCATGAGTTGGCATGTTTAATGCGGACCTACTTTCTATCCATCCCGCTCGTTTTCATATTGGTGCGAGCGAGGGGAATGAAAAATCAGTCCGCATTAATCTTGCGGCGGCAGCTCATGGTAAGGGCTCAACTGCGAACTTCGAAATCCGCATAATTTCGAGGATTTGTCTCTCTCACTCCAATAACGTCTTCGTTGGAGTATCTAACAGAGAAAAATCCTCGAAAATTACGAATTTCGATTTTCGCGTTATTAGGCTTGGGTGCTTAGACAAGTTGCCAATCGCTAACGCTTAATCGTCAATCGTAAACGAAAGGCAGCTAACTGTCTTTGTCGCACTAATGTGAAAGAGTGACAGAGAGGGAAAACTACGATACGCTACTAAGCGTTAGCGATTGGCAACTTGGCTAAGCATACTGGTCTTGTGGCTAGCGCTGCAATCGGCTGTGCGGATGCATACGTATCACTCGGCGTACTGCTGTAACTAGACCTCGACATTTTGTAAAATTCATATCGAAGCACGAGCGGTTAACTAGAATAATTTTTAATTTAGTCATGATTAGAGATTAGAGGTTATGTTTGAGAAGCAATCGGAATAAAATACAGGCCACCATGTATTCAAATTTGATTTGACACAGTTTTTACCCGAGGTATAGCCAATAAAATAAAGTTAATTATATTTGAATGTGACCTTAAATTTTAAGCTTTAGTTAACTCAATACGAAGCATCCATCGTAAAGATCAGCATATCTTATAATTTTGACGTTTTCGTGAAAGCGACATCATTATTCAGCAGCAAAAAGTCAATACAATGCTGTCACGACTGTCATTAGAGTCTGTGAAATATGGAAACGCGTGTAATTCCCCATATCGCACGATCTCTTCGAAGATTTGGAGCGACGAATAGTTTTCGTGAATAATTTACCAGACAATGGACTGTCAACTCTTCTATTCCATTATGTCGTGTTGTGGCATCGCATGACACGAGAAAGCCTGTCTGTAAATAGCTTCCCATTATTTGTTTGCGCAACTCTGTGGAAATTGCTTTTCATCCACTATGCAATTGATAACTGACAATGTAAAAATGGTGGGTAACGTCGGTATGAGTTAACGAGAATTGCATACCTAAATTAATCTGGCTATACCTACTAATGCAGCCACAATAATATTAATATTATGTAGGTAATTGCAACGGTGCTTATCATAAATAACGACGCATTTAAAGATACTACCTAGTAATAATTAAAATTAAAAAATAATCAAAAGCAAAAGCAGTTACTTATTATTTTGGATTGCAGCGTCGTTAATCGTTAATTATTATGAATATATAATAAGAAACGATTTATCCACCGGAAGATGAGAAGACGTACCTCTACTGAATAATACACCAAGGGAAAAGTTCAGCATTACAATAACTACGTTCCGCATTTTCCCCGTATTATAGTTCCTACTCTGTGAAACAAGTGCGAAAAAAATGATCATTCCTTTTCGCATGTGTATCGTACAACGTTTTTATTATTTATTTAAACTTTATTGCACAATACAAAGAAAATTGTACAAATGGCGGACTTAATGCTAAATGGCATTCTCTACCAGTCAACCATTGGGCCAAACAGAGACATTTTAGTTGGTGCTCAACTCGAATAATTATTAAAGATATAGTAATACCAAATGACTATAACAATACCTACAATTACATACTACTACTTATATAATAATTAAATAAACTAATACATATTTTATTTTAATATTCAATATCAGAAAGTAATTGACGGAGGAAACTATTTAAATTCGTCTGCAAGAAGATGCTTGCGGAGCAGTCGTTTGAAAATGTGTTTGCTTGGGGCTTGTCGAATAGGGAGAGGTAGCGAGTTCCACAGACGGATTGCCTGAACGACGAAAGAGTTGGTCATAAATCCTGTACGATGAAAAGGAATTGCAAGTTTGAGTGATCGAGAAGAACGAAGTTCGCAACCAGGACGAGGAGTGTCGAAAATAAATTTGTTTTTGAGATATTCTGGAGTAGAAGGATCGAATAAGATGGAAAATAATAGACACAATACACGAAGAGACCTACGGCGACGGATAGAAAGCCAGTTAAGTTGGCGGCGATAGAAAGAGACGTGATCGTATTTACGAAGACCATAGATGAAGCGTATGCCGTTGTTGTTGTGCCGTTGTTGCCGTTGTTTTTCAGTATAGATGGCACTCTCCACGCACTAGTGAGTAAAAAAAGCACCATCTGTGCTGTACCGAACAAGTATTTTTTTACTGTCATTTATTAATTTTTTTGCCAAGTGATTCAAACAACAACTATTATTTTGTCATTGCGGTAGGTACTAATGAAGTGTACCTAAATATCGTAAATTTACTTGCCAATATCCAAAAGGTAAAAACCAGCATCCAATGTATCTACGTTAGCAGCATTTACACCACCGACACCTGAAGAATAAAATACCGTAGTATTTCACACGCTGGCCCGAGTCGATGCAGTAGATATATTGTTACTAAACCGTATGTGTAAGCGGATTTCAGTGGCGACTCCGTGGTACCCGGAGCAAGACACTGTAGCTGACAAAATAACAGTAGGGAAATGGTATTGCACACATGAACTAGTACAGTCAAGTGCAAAAATAAGTATCGAAAGAATCCGTTCACAAATATGTTACGACGTTCTTATTACACAGAATTAGAGTGCACTGGGACATATTTTTGAACGTTTTTGTATACCCCTTATTTTGTCTTCGACTGTACATACTACATACGTAAGCATATTGGACATTGGTTGTTTAGAACTAAATTACCATTTTGAATTATTAGTATGACTTAAAATGGGATATACTTACCATGTAAATTGCAATAATTGAGCACCCGATATTTCTTAAAACAACAACAAAAATGCCGAAATATCGGATGCAATACTAATAATGTAATGACCATGTTAGTTTAAAAACTTATACTATTTTGAAGGTTTATCTACAATGAAAGTTGTGTAGGATAGTTACAAAATATTGTACAAGTTCAAAAGAATCGTGTTTTTGCTTTAATTCCATAAATCAAACCTGAATATTCAGTGTGTTAAGTTTCACGAAACGTCACAGTAAGTGACCGCTCATAGCACGGTGTGATATCATTAGCCCTCACCTCACTCAAACGTTCGCGGGTTTTATGTTTGTAGCTAGGCTAGAGCTAGGTAGCCGCTGAGTTGCCTAGTCAAGATGTCATTCTGCAACCGCATTCGATAAGCGAAAAGTGATAAATGTATGAGAATGACAGATGAAGTCACGTGACCATTTCCATATCTTACAATCACGTGATTTTTCGTTCGAATGGCATACAGACAGGCCCTATGGTCACAGTGCACAGATGCTAAACCGAAAAGTCCGCTTAGTTGTTCGCCCACTGGACTTGGCTGCACCACGAAACCCCAGCGACCTTTTATTTTTGCCGCGTCGCCTGAGACGGACGGGATTGATTTACGGGACGAAGTGCGAGATACCCGACCCGGCTTACACCTAGCTAAGCTGGGCACAACACACGGCGCACGCCGCATGTCACCGTGATGTGGGTATCATCGGGCCCCATTACGTGAGATGTGCCTTCAAGTAGAATGTTGACAAAACAAAGACACGTTTAAGAACATATCCTTAAACAAGAAATTCTTTTTGAAAAAATTTAGCATAAACATAGTTTTTTAGTTTTGATTGTTTATGCTATTTATCTGTTTTGTTTCATCTATCTAAAAGTTTACAATGCACACGAGCGGTTTGTCATTAAATTGAAATGTCATAAAAAAATATATAATTGACGTTGATTTCAGCTTATAATCTTTATATGTATACCCACGTATCTAGTGTATTATAATTTTCAATATCAAAAATCAAAAATTTAGTATTTTAAGTATTAACCTTTGAATTTTAGTAAATTATTTTTTATCTTGTCTTTCATGTCAGTCTATAATTTTAATCTACCTAAATTGAAATCAATATCAGAATCTTTCGAAATTATTTTGCATACCTAACTTTTGTACCTAAGGTAGGTTAAGTAGGTACCTACAATAAATCTGCCTCACGTAACCACCCGTCCGCGGTGGCCACTTTATTTCTCTTGCGGCTAAAATCCGTACTTTAATTCCAAATTTCGCTTTTTAAGTTATTACACCTATTAAACGAAAAGTAAGAAGACACGTTCGGCCATTAAAGGAAGTCTTAAGCTGGGCGGGCTGAAGCGCGGGATATTATCGCGCCGCTTGTTGCCCGCGTAAAATAATAATGGGCGAAGTTCCGCCGCCGCCGGCGCGGAAAACTCGGGCGAAAAACTCGGCTACGCCCCCGGCTCGCACTTAACTTTGTTGACCGCTCAAATGTGACGTCACTTAATTTATAAACACCTCAAGACTTTTTTTATGGCATAGGAGGCAAGCGAGCATACGTATCGCCCATGAACACCCGAAACACCCGTGGTTTTACAAGTGCGTTGTCGACCTTTAAGATGGGAATACGCTCTTTTCTTGAAGGTTTGAAGAGTTTAGTTGAGAGAATTTAGCTTTTGGTGATACCTAACTGAAAACACAGCGTTTGTGTTTTGCATAGATTCTTAAGCGCTGAAATACCAAGATGGTAGGGAAAAACTCTCAAAAAGCTTAACAATCCTTTATATACATAAGGCCGGCGAAAAATAGTTGCGTCTTTGATTTCTTATTTTAAATGTATGATGGTCCTAAAATATGTGATACTACTGAAACGAGGTGACGGTTGTCAGTCACCAGCGATTGTCCATTCATCTGGCGAAGTATTATTACCCAATTAAATTCCCTACCCACTATAAATGTCATTCGCCATTGGGTATTTTAGTTTGACGTTGCAACTGCGATATATCATGTCACGCGTCGAGTCCACTTCGATAACGACAAGTGAAACTTTGACTCGGTACAAACAGTCGGAAAATCAATAACAGAAACCGCAGAGAGCCGCGGCCACTCGAATAAATACGGCCCGACTATCCAATAAAACACGTGAATCGTTTACAATTAAAGCTTTAAATCGGCAATAGGTGTTGCCATAAATTGGACGAGAAAACAATCAGCGAGCGCGCGTCGTTCGCAATTAGCGCTACGCTGCTCGATAAATTTGCATTAATGCTCTCGAAAAATCCGAGCGGCCATAATTTTCACGTGCCATCTGTACTGTATCGACTGTAGTAACACACGTACGAGTGTTGTGTTCGACGCACTCTCGTACGTTTTGCTTGGCGACCGCTGCCAAACGCGGCGTATGTTAGGCACTCAATTTTTTATTGACTGCACTTCGGCCTATGTCCATGTGACGGTAACGGCCGCTTGCTCGCGTGGAAATAGAATCGTTACGTAGATATTCATGTTCTAACAGTACAATAAGGATAGACGTATAGTATATAATATTAAAACTCATAATAGATAATTAATTTTTCAGATAGAACGGTGACAGGTGTCCACATAAACCCAGTTTACCCAGTATATTACACATTTTAGCTTTCGACTCTGAAATAGGTTATAACAGCGGATAACATAATCCTAATGGGGATTTCCATTAGGATTATGTTAAAAATAATATAGGTACATAGTAGAATATTTTCAATGAGTTTCTAATCGATATCAAAACCCTGGAACATGCCTCAAGATAAACACGTGGGTATGATAATCATACATATACAGGGTGGTCCAAACCTTGACGTCAAAAATTTTTTTTTATATTCCTCACGTCATGAGCTATCAGAATATACCCCATGTATATTAGCCGATTTTTTGTAGTTTTCGAGTTATGAATTTTTGAATTTTTTTTTTGACAAATTCTGGAATGAAGAAATTTATTAATAAAAAAATAACTATTGGGGTTTTTAATTAGTTTCTTTTTGTAAAAGTATTACTACAAATAAAGCATTTACTGACAAAAAAATTAGCGTCCTCACATTGATACAAGTAGGATAAAAAATGCCAAATTCTAAATTTTTCGTTAAAACGCATCAAAATAGCATTAATGTACGTAAATAAAATAAATTAAACATATCCCAAGGATTTTTCGTATTCTAAAGACTGCCTTAGACCTTAAACCTTCGTAAAAGCAAAAAAAAAGTGATACTTAATGATGAGGATTTTTCGGAGTAGTCGGTCAAATAAACTTAAAAAAAAGCTTCTAAATTTTTTATTTAAAAATAAAGTAAAATTTCGTCTGTTTTGTTGTGCTTATCAATAAACAAAGACAGAAAATACCACGAAAACTCAATTTGTGTACTTATTCAAGTAATTTTTTACTACTTTAAAATTTTAAGCTTTTTTAAGTTTATTTGACCGACTGCTCCGAAAAATCCTCATCATTAAGTATCACTTTTTTTTTGCTTTTACGAATGTTTAAGGTCTAAGGCAGTATTTAGAATACCAAAAATCCTTGGGATATGTTTTATTTATTTTATTTAAGTACATTAATGCTATTTTGATGCATTTTTAACGAAAAATTTTGAATTTGGCATTTTTTATCCTACTTGTATCAATGTGAGGACGCTATTTTTTTTGTCAGTAAATGCTTTATTTATATTAATACTTTTACAAAAAGAAACTAATTAAAAAACCCAATAGTTTTTTTTTTTATTAATAAATTTCTTCATTCCAGAATTTGTCAAAAAAAAAATTCAAAAATTCATAACTCGAAAACTACAAAAAATCGGCTAATATACATGGGGTATATTCTGATAGCTCATGACGTGAGGAATCTAAAAAAATTTTTTGACGTCAAGGTTTGGACCACCCTGTATTAAAGGTGCGTTCAAACTAAAAGAGAATTCGCTGTTCTAACCTCCCACTCTACGAAATTCGATCGGTACACAAAACGTGATTGGTTGATTTCGTAGAACGGGCGCTAGAACTGCGAATGCTCTTTTGGTTTAAACGCACCTTAAGGAGCAAGCTTGAGTGAATCTAATGCAAATATGAGCAAAGTAGCAATATGTAAGTGGGAGGAAATAAATATTTCCTTGTTAGCAAATAAAAGAGAAGTTTATATGGGTACACGCATAGTTTATTTCATGTTTGCTGAGAAAAACCCTCAACAATTTAATAGTCTTCAATAATAGATACTCGTGTGTATTAGTATTAGATTCAATCATTATTTCCGTATGTTCTCACCTATGTACACTCAATCAATAGGAATCCTAGGCCACTCTAGAAGTAAGTCTGAATGATAGGTATTTTGAGATTTATATCCATCCAATTTACAACGTCACATTGACGCAGTTTCCTTTTATTGCATCATCGTTATCACATGGTCCAGTAGGTAGCCGTACCATGAATCAGTAATTAATATTTAGGTACTTTAGCGTTTATTCGATACGTCAAATACCTATCACTCACGCGAGCGAGAGATTTATTTAAAAAAATCTCTACTTGCCAACTCGTGGTAAGCACAAAGTTCTCTGCTCTGTAGGGCACAAGATTAAAGCGATAGTATCTCTTGGCGAAATAGACTATTTACCCCCTTTTATTAAAATACGAGTATAGTTATTAAAAGACGGAAACTTTATCTCGCGGCGACATATTGTCGAACCTATCATGTGCTAAGCCTACTAGGTGGGTGACAGGTGTTAATATACTATTTGTAAAAATGCAAAAACCGTTTGCCACCGTTTAAATGACTGGCTAATCCGGCTATTATAAATTAATATGAAAAATGCGATTATGAAATTCTCAAAATGGGATCTTACCTTGACTGCTGAGTTTGGTAGTAATTCGGTAATAACGTTTATAAACTTATAATGGCGCCTCTCTTTGGTGATTTCAAGTACTAAACGAATCGAGCGTTGGCTATATTTCAAAATAATAAATACTGCAAATTGTATAAAAAAAATGACAACAGCTCATGTCGTCGCTTACGTCTACGTATATAAATCTATCACGTATCACATAGATTAGAACTACAATAATTACAATTCTGGTATTAATGAAATAAAAATATACATTTTGCTGATATTAAAATACAAAAGTCGCTAAAATAAATAAAAATATACTTACAAAATAGGTTTATGCTACTTTAGCGTTGACGTATGTTACGCCTCCGTGCTTAACGAATAACGAAACCACGTCACGTAAAATATACGTAGGGTAGTTAGTAGGTATATTTTCATCATATCATACTTGCTCGTGAAGAGAGACCTCCATGCGGAAAATTAATTGTAACATACCTATTTTGAAAAACGTACCTACCTATTTCGCGAATTTCTGTTGCACGACATTTTATGTGTAAAAAACAAAATCGGTCAACTGACTTGTGACCAACATGGTTTGCATGACTCAGGGATACAGATTAAAATAAATACATTATGTGTGACTGGTTAATCCTCACGTTCAATATATAACATGAGTGACCAGTTATACTTATTTTAATCTGTATCCCTGAGTCCTGCAAACCATGTTGGTCACACACAAGTCAGTTCACTGGTCACTCACGTTATTTAATCCTCTGATTCAATTGAATGTGAGAATTAACCAGTTATACATACCGTACTTATCTTAATTTGTATCCCTGAGTCATGCAAGTCATGTTGGTCACTCACGATTGAATGTGAGGGTTAACCAGTTGTACTTATTTTAATCTGTATCCCTGAGTCATGCAAACCATGTTGGTCACAAGTCAGTTGACCGATTTTGTTTTTTACACATAATTCATTACATTTATGTTACCTTTATAGAATACATACATACATAGATAGGTATGCAATACATTACGTATATTGTGAGATAGTAAACATTATGCAGTGTTTACATGTAACCCGAAAGATTTGTAGTACTTAAATTGCTTTTCTTCTCACTAAAGTTGCTTTACCATCTATATTTCTAAAATTACAAAGCCTCATGAACGTATGTATACATCACAATCCATACAATTGAAAAAGCATCGTCGACATGTGTACCAGTCTATCCTAATCTACGGCACCCAAACTTGAATAATTAACGGAAGCCCAGAAGGTCCGACTCAAGATTTGCCAGCAAGCAATGGAGCACAGCATAGTTGGAGTCCCCAGAATCTATCGATCGTAGTATTAGGGTAAGGCCGCGGATTTTGACGAATTCGGAGCTTAAAATTTCTCATGCTCATAAAAAAAAACTGATAACATCTAGAGAACACTGATCAATTTTAAAATATTCCCCGATACACATTGCCATGGGAACAATTTAAATAGCTAATTTAGCACTTTATCTAAAATAAATAAATGCTTAAAAATTTCTGCCAAAAACGTAACGAAAGTCGAGTATTTTTTTCGACTACGAGTACTTAGATTAGAACCTGAATACATATTTCATACCTAGTAATTATTAGACTTGTCAGCATATTTTTTTTGTTTTTAAACTAAATTATAATGATAAACAGCAGTTTCTTTGTTTAAGGATTTATGATATGTAAACAATTTTATTGTTTTATTTCCCATTTTTTGGGTCAACGATTCCAAACTTTCGTTACGATACTTTCGTAACATTACGCCTCATGAACGTACCTACGTATACATCACATCCCAACTGAGGCCAACAGTGGTAAGCAACGTGAACCCATTTCAGCGTTGTCGATTTACTCCACGTGATTTACGTAACGCCCCCCGCCTCACTGCACTTTACACTTTTGCAGCTCCACGCGCCCCAACGCCTATTAATTGATATTCGGTACTACACTCGACTCTGATATAAAACTCGCGCCAATAAAATCACACCGCTTCGCGCTTTGGAGATTAAAAAAAAACTTTTTTGGCTGTTCCGTTAGTTAACTGAAGTTAGAAGTTAGCGGAGTATTTAGGTCTATGCCTCTGTAGGTACCTGTTGTATTTATTCGGTACATTAGAGATTGTATAATGGGGCAATTGCAAAAAAGTAATTAAAACATAGTTAAGGCTCCAAACTAAAATCACGATGGCTTCCATTGTGTCACGAAAGTGTCCTACAAACTGTATGGGTAATTTCGTAACACAAAAAGGTGACGTTAAGTTTTGTTTTCATTACAGACAATAAATTTATACCATACCCATACTTTTTTTGTAATAGACCCTTATATTGAAATGACACACCCAATGACCCCCATTGGGTGGGTCATTGGGTATCATTTCATAGCATTCATCACATAAAGGACCATGGGCAGATTTGTATGGAGAAAGGACCAAAAACCAACAGAGTTGAAAGTGGTGTCATTTAATAGGTGTTTACATTTATTTCATTTCATTCTATCAGCTCTATGTTCAAATCCAATGCAAAACGGAGATATTTGTGTTATAATAAGAGTAAATACTCTGACGATTAGTGTGTGGACGACGGAGATTTACTTAGAGAGTACCCGCCGAACGCCTTACTTATATACAAGGTGCCCATGAGGAAAGGGAAAAATTCTAAAAGCATATTCCTGAGACTAAAAGAAGCAAAAAATGTCAAATGAGTTTTGGTCAAATCTAAAAAAAAAAATTTTTTAATTTTTTTTTAATGTTTTGAATGCTTTACACAGAAAAAGGATTTCACTAATGAAACTATCGCAAAAAATGCACTTCAGTGTTTTTTTTACATTTGCTAGGTAATTAAAGGTTTTTTGTTCATTTGATGTCTGTCAATTAAGCGTTACAAGACTAAGACTACATGGTGACAAAATCGTTTCCTAAAATGCGTTTATCATAGCGTAACGGTTTAAAAAAAAACGAATTTTCTCTTAAGATAGACTGAATCCAGAAAACTTTATATTATTATGACATTTTTAACTTCAAATTTGGTCAGAAATCCGCTATTTAAATTTTTCCCCTTCCTCATGGGCACTGTGAATAATTGTCCAATGGAATTTTAACTTTGTATCAATTGTATCTATAGAATGAAATAAAGTACATAAGCAGACCTTTTTGATGATAGGTACTATTCCCAGCTCTGTTGGCTTTTGGTCCATTTTGACGCATAGTCCTTTTTTCAGTAGTGTGTCGCGATATTAGAATAGTTTATAGATTTTGTGGGATGATTTTTCATTGACGATAGTTCAAATTATAAATAATGCTTTTCTCAGGTCACCAAGAGTCAAAAGAGGACAGAATACCTACGTTAATTGGGGATCGAAAAATCAGTCCTGTATCGCATAAAAACATTATACATGTAAGTAAGGTATCGGCACATTTAAACAATCATTCATCAGCCACTGCTGGACTACTCTCCTATTACTTATGCATATGGACGCATGAGGAGGTAAACAATAGAGAAGCAAATTTTAATTTCAATTGGGTATTTTGTATGATACATCAGTATATATGATGGACCATCATATGTATATCAAACCATCATGGATGGTTTATAAATGATGGCATCCGGAACGAATACAAAAAAATATATCGTGATTATGTTTAGGAATTTTATGAATTAACTAGTTTATTGAGCAAATTAAGATTTTTGTCACATTGTATAGTTAAGTGGTGTTACAGGTGATGTTTTTTTTAATTATGTCGTTTTGTTATGCAAATATCACCGCAACCTCACGTGGTGTCCTGTCGCGATATAACGTAGGCGGTGAAAAGAATTCGGCGTGCTAACTAATAGTCGCCCCCTGCAGTGTCTAGGAAATCTATTCGAACGCAACAAACATAGACTTGATTTGAGATTAATTTTGTTGTCACTTATAGGTTATCTCTCTCAAGTCATGTCAATTCATAGTGCAATCCGTTTTCAGGAAATTTTGATGAAAAATCAAGAAAATCCGTCTAAAAAGAGAAGTAGCATTTTGATGACACCAAGTGGCTTATGATGGTCCCGTTTTATCGTTTTATCGTGCTACGCATCACTTTCGCACTTACATACTTGTTAGAACCTGACGACAACAACGACAAAACGATTAAACACGGTACTATCATAAGCCTACAGCGACCTAAAGCAAACTCATTGTCCATGTAGTAGATACGAGAGTTACGTTTTATTCTGTAATCATAGTGAATAACGAGTCTGAATACCTATGATCTTTATTTCGCTTGAAATATGGTCCAAAAATGCACCCGGCATGCGAAATGTTGTAATTTGCAGCTAACGCAAAGTTTAGACAATTATAGTAATAGTAAAGGCATCAAAGATCATTAATTAATTATTATTTATTATAAATAGCTTACTGAAAAGACGACACATTCAATTTACTATTCGTAAGCTTTTTGTATAAACCATGTTTATAATTCGATTTGGCCTCTAGTTTTATCGTGGAACATCCGGAGCCATTACGAACGGCCCCGTTTCCTTAACTGCGTCTCCAGCTGATAAATAGTCAATCAAAGCGCGAATATGAGAAAAAATAAAAAGCGTAAAGCTAAAACACTCCAAGTTCTTTCCATTTTAATGGTGTAATTATTTAAAATGGAATTTTGTTTATAGATTTGTTTCAATTTGAACGCCAAATAGAGCGAGAGACGGACGGGTGGTGTCTTGGTGTCTAGGGTTGCCAACTATTTTTGGGAGAAACATAGTACCTACATGTTATATAGTACCTACAATGTAAACAAATACAGTATCTTTAAAGCAACTCTATATTTTTTTCGGATTTTGTTCGGGAATACGCGCAAATCACCAAGGCTCGTAGTAATTTGAAATACGTAGGTACCTATCTACTTCGTAAACACCCATTTATTCAACAGTCCAAAGTAACGTATCTTAGAAGAAAGGAATGGGGTGAAATGATTAAAATTGCAAGAATATAATATGTTGCTGTTCATAACTCAAAAACTAGGTACTTGTCATACAAAATCTATTAATGCAGTATTACTAGCTATTAAAATAAGTCTCTTTTTACCAAAACAGTCTATCAGTATTTTTTGGAGTACTTCCCCTTCATGTCTCATAGTCATGGGATACCCGCTATACTACAAAGTGTTAAAATATTTTATAGGTACAATAGGTACTATACAAGGTCGCCAAAAAAGAAGTGCATTCCCGTACTTCTCGTTGCTTGTGAGATTTTGCTACTCAGTATAGGATTCCTATCAGGTTTTTGGTAGCTTGAGAAGACATAAAATAAATACCTACTTATTTTATGATCTCTTCTGGAACTTATATAAGAAAACCGGCCAAGTGCGAGTCGGACTCGCGCGCGAAGGGTTCCGTGCCATTATCAATTTATCATTTATAAAATACAGTTAAATCAACCTACCTCAAAAACTATAAGAGATAATTTAATCAAACCAAAAATAGTTGATAAAGTTTATTAATGTGCGTAACATATATTTTTTTAGAATTTTATATCGCGTAGTTTAAAAAATAGAGGGGGGGACACATTTTTCAGACTTTGAGAGCTGAAATACCTCGAAAACTATTTGCTTAAATAAAAATGAGACTTATAAACCTTCATATCATTTTCAAAGACCTTTCTATTAATACCCCACACGATTATATACAACTAAAATTTTTTTTCAATCCCTCAGTTACATGTATGGAGGGCCCCCACCCCAATGGTTTTTTTTACAATATAGTATCATAATCCTGTAGCGGTTTATACAACACATGTTCTTACCAAATTTCATTACTGTAGCATTTATAGTTTCCGAGTAAAGCGGCTGTGACAGACGGACAGACGGACATGACGAATCTACAGGGTGTTTTTTTTTCGACCGTTCAAATTATACGTAGTGAATGTGTAGGTCATACTCACCAACTTTTACTATGGGGACAAAGTCGAAATCGCGAAAAAAAAATCAGCTGTTTCATACAAATTGGCGGCATTACGCCGGCCGAAATTCGAAAAATCCGTTTTTGCCATTTTGGCTACGGAACCCTATAAATCATATATAATAGGAGGTACTAGGTGGTACTATTATCACTTTTATCTAATTTCTAAATAACTATCCTATTTAGGAAACTTATTCTGCGTCCAAAAACCTCACTTATTATTTATTGACCATTTTTTATATATTATATGTACTTATAGTACCTTTACCTACCTACGGTTAGCAACCCTAGTAGTATCACTGCGGGCGTCAAGTGCGATACATTGTGTTGTTTATGTCTTGGCTGTGTGTTTATGTGGGCTGATTGGTTCGGCAATGGATAAACCAACGGCTCATTTGTCTACCCAAATGGGTGTTAAACGAACAATTATTTTGCATACATTACACTGACTGCTCTGTCATGGATGGACACTGAAGAACGGAAAATATAGTACCTCTTCATTTTGCAGGTCCATAACATACTTACGGACTGTAAAGGACTAGCAACGCTATACGTTTGTTGTTTACCACTTTTACTAATAATAAGTTCTAATTGATTTATATTTTATATTTATTTATTAAGGTTTGCCAACAGGGGTAATACCAAAACATATGACCTTAAATAATAGCACAAACAAAACATGACGCAGTATTCACCCAATTACAGGCAAACACAACTTGCCAACATTACTTGCTTACGTTTTGTAGCCTAAGTTACAATTTTAAAAAATTTATAGCCAAAACACAGTAATAAAATTTTAAAATTACAATTAAACAGCGACATGTACAATAAACAAGGTAAATTAAATTTAAACAGATGTGACATGCTAATCAATAATTGCAAGTAGGTAGGTAAGTATACAATTTATAATTCTATTTTACAGGTAAAAAAAAGGGTTTGTTAGCTGTTCATCCAATACGCAGTTCGTCCAAATCGCATTTAGTCGTTCGCCTACTACTCAGTTCGTCCATAATATGATGCGTCTATTTAGCGATTCGACAATACGCAGTTCGTCCATTTCGTTATTTGTCATTCCCTATTTCGTCCATTACGCGACTCGTCATTTCGGCGTTTGTCATTTCGCGATCCGTCCCTACGTAGTTCGTCCACTAAGGAATTTATATTATCTATTACCTATGTAAAGGAGCCGATTTTGTGATGATCGTACATCTTATGCGTTTTAGTAACTAAATACATACGGTCCAAGAACAACTGATACAATTCAAAAAGCATGATTTACCGACGCGGATAGGTTTTTTTATTCAGTTCCTAAAATATTATTATTATATGATATGATGTATGAGTGTGGTGACGGCAGTAAGAATACATTTTGTCACCACCACAACAACTCCTCCTGCGGGTGTCGTAAGAGTCGACTAAGGGATTGAAGTGTCGCTGACCATTATTTGATAAACGATTGATGATGGGCAGCAGCGTCATCATAGTGGACACATTACTGCGATCGCCAATCCGCTTGCCCCGCGTGGCGATTATGGACATTTACCTCCTAATGCGTCTTATACGTATAGTTAATAGGAGAGGCCTACGTCCAGCAGTGGACTGTGATAGGCTGATGACGTGATATGATACGTTATATTTTTAAAGACAATTTTATACTTATCTTTTTGATGCATTTGATAGAGACAGCACTACTTGTTGGAAAACTTAAAAAAATGGTGGATTATTCGTCATTCGAATGATCATTTAGATAAATTTTTATTCGAATAATGCCCATTTTTGCTTGTTGATAAGCGATGATATATTTGATGTCATTTTGTGGTACTCTAAAAGGTAACTAATATAAAAGTCTGATTTTTATTCCCACGGAAAAAAGGTAAACAAAGGTGTGTCCGTTAACGAAAAATATGAGCAGCAAATGGGATTTTCAAACTTTTAACGTTTCAAAGAAATCTACTTCCTAAATTCTCTGTACATTTTAGTCTGTACATTTAAATCATGACCAAAATATTTAATTTCGTAGTTACTAACACTACTTAAACATTAAAACTTCATTATGTGTTTTTAAAAAGAGAAAACTGTTTTTTAGGGTTCCGTAGCCAAATGGCTAAACGGAACCCTTATAGATTCGTCATGTCCGTCTGTCCGTCCCTCTGTCACAGCCGATTTACTCGGAAACTATGTTTTTGTATGAAAATTATACCCGTATACGATCCCGACTCCTATAACAAGAACTATTGATAGGACTGACGCTATTGACTACTGACATGTCTAATACTAAGTAGGTAACACGCGTATATAAGTACAGTATTAAGTTTATAAATGTGACATGGTCATGTCTATATACATATTGGTCGTAATACGTGTTGCACTAACTGCGTGTTGTACCAAACACGTGTTGACTTAGTACGTAAGGGACGGAACGCATGTTGGACGGAGTACGTAATGGACGAAATACTTGTTGACATTACACGAGTTGGACGAACTGCTGTTGGGCGAAATGAATGTTGGACCAAATACGTGCTGGACGTAATGCGAATTCAAATATCACTTGGACAAACTGCGTATTGGATGAACAGCTAACAAACCAAAAAAAGTAAGTAGTAAACAACAAGATAATAGAAAATTGGTTTTATAAGAGGAGGTTGGCTTTTACATTTTACATTATTATAAGTATGTACCAAGATAATGATTAGATAATTATATTTAAAATGAAACATAGTGGTTTATAAATAAAATAAATAAATAATAAGTAATGTGCCGATAGAATTTTACTACAAATATTGTTAAATCCACATGAAAATGGATGAACAGCTTCAGAAAATTTACACATATTTGTATAGAGTTTTATATTTTTCATTTCCGATTTATACGGAAACTTTCCACAATTTGCACATCAATAGTGAAGATTACAAGTAGGTCTAGGTAGGTAGGATTATAAAACAGGCCGTCAGACTACTTAGACATTTGATTCACTTAATTCTAAATAAATTAATTGTACAAAAATGAAAGGAAATAAAAGTAAATAAAAATATATGCAAATATCCCGAGATTTCATTTGAGTCGCTTAACTTCTAACCTGTGAAACTGTAAATAGAGTTGAAGTTTAAAAAAAACCAGGCAATTGCCATTAAATATGCACTCTATTGGTAGAGTCGATTTACCCGGGTTTGAAGTTAAGCAAATCATTTAATCTTTTTTTTACATTTTAATAGTAGGTACTTGATGTATAAAAATATTTGAAAAATATCTTCCTCACAATCTCAATGGCATCATTACTCAGGAAGTACAAAGGTTTCCTTTGAATAAGTATTAGTTTATTGTAGTATTATACAATAATTCAAATTTGTAAGAACACGATTTTTGAATGAAGCGGAACTTTAAAATTATTCTTGGTTATGTTGACGACGAAACTAAATAACATCTCTATTCGTTATAAAAATGTATCGTAAAACGTTATATTTGTGTGTAGAGGCATAGAGAGAGGATTCGTGAAGTGTGCGGAAGATGCATAGACGCCGCAGGGGTAAGCGTATTAGGTAATATATGGGAAATATTCAATTTTATAACATTCCGGAGCGATAACATCTCGCTTGTCGATGCGAGGTGTTCGGTGGTAAAGTAATATAATATTGAATGGGCCGAGGCCTGCTGCGCGCGCCTGTGGACATCGTAACTTAACACTTAATCATTTACATGGACACTTTAGTGGCGAACGTGGCCCAAAACGGTGACCAGGCTGAGCTGTTTGGGGGTCCGGATTCCAAAGCTAAATCAATGGTTTCATTCAAAAATACAGTCACAATAAAACGTGCATTTTGTATTGTATGGGTATTTGGATGCGCTGCGTCGGCTGCTAATTATTTTCCCCTATTCAAGAAATTTAAACAGGAGCGCTGTGATTATCTTGTTATTAACATTAACATGACTCGGCGTTCGTGCTTCCATTTAACTTGATTTAGGTCAATTCTTTATTGTTTCGTTGGTTTCAAATTGGTAACGTTGGTGACGTATAGAATTGTTACAAAGTGAAACGTGCCAATTCCACTCATTACTCACGTCATTACCTGCTAAGTAAGCATGCATTATTATTATCCTGGCATATAATAAATATAATAATATTATTATACGCCTGCACGGGCTTACGTACCCAGCACAAATCCCACCTGTAATTAATACCTACAATCGTTTCAGCGCTATTCATTCATTAATATGCAAAATTCAACAATAAAGTTATAATTTATTCTTGTCACTTATGATTTTTAAGAATAGTTAGAAAGGTACTTACATTCATTTTTTGGAGTTACGATTGCACCAAATGCAAATTATTAACTTCATAATTCTGCTTTTGATTTACCTAAATGTGTACCTAGTGAAATGAACATTCGGGCCTCATTTGTTGAATGGAAATAATAGTAGTCCACATAAAAAAAAACCTCATACACTACTACCTGTATATATTAAATAGTTAAACCACATATATGATAGAGGAAGCATTCGTATGTGTGAGGTCTTCTAGATTAATAACTTGGCAAAGTCTTTTATCTTGTTGCTTTCTGACACCCAGGTGCTTTATAATGCAAGCGCCAGGGTCTAGCCTCAAAGGATACCGAGCGATTTACGTAAGTCAAACTGGTGAGTTGTAAATCCAGAATGCCTACCTTATGTCCTATTGTTTAACCCTCTGCCGCTGGTGTGAGGTCCCACAGACCCATTTTCAATTTTGTAATGTTAAAAATAAGATACATATTACACATGTCTCGTGAGCCACGTGACCGACAGTACCAGAGGTCGTCCGGAATGAGTGAGGTCTGCGATTACGTATAGTTGATAGGTAGTTTGAGGTCTTGTAGTTGGTTTGATTCATTGAGCTCTATAAGCCATAGTTCTGTTTCTAGTGTCATGTCGCCCTCATGTGGGCGTAACGGTGGATGGAGACGCGTAAAACTATCCTAAGCAGCTTTCTTGTATTATTGTACAATTTGTGAAATTGTATTACTACACTACTGGCGCAGTTTGCTTATAATACTTAGTAGATTTTTACCCTCGTCTACTATTCTGGTCTTCGCGTCGCTCAGACCAAAACTGTCACTATTCCTAGCAACCTCGTATGTCAGTACTGAATCGGAACTGAGATACGATCTTTATTTTAAGTAGGAGTAGGTGTACCTATTTGTTACTTAGTGAGTTTTGCTTGTCAACCGACGAAATGTAGGTACACCAAAAAAATTATTTATTACTTTCTTAAAAAAGTTTGCTAACAAATTTTAATCCCTTTCAGGGGATGATCTTATCCAATTCGACTTAGTTGCACGGTACGCTCAATTATTAACACTTGTGGCGCAGTAGCCGCACCATGACTTAGGCAGTATTCGATACATAAAGAATTCCATCGCACTATTTGAAGGGTCCACGGAAAAAACATGTCAAAAGCTTAAAAAAATCAGGGCAAATTCACACCTTATTCTGTTAAAAGTAAGGTGGTTTTTTCTTCAGTAATTTGAATTGACTAGACATGTTTTTTTCCGTAAACCCTTCATTTATTCGAGCGATCACGAAGGCCTGTTTTATGTGTGAAAAGTGTGTAGTGTACCGTAAAGTCATGGTACGGCTAGTGGTCCTAGGCGTTAATTGAGTTAAAGGTGCATTATAGACAAAATTAAATAAGTATTTTAATGGGTAGGTACTCTTAGATGTCCATGTAAATATGTATTACGTACTTGTACATTAAATCAACCACGACAAGTAAATGTCGTCTCAGGGATCATCAGCGTCGTATTACTCGTATTATGCAGGGACACTACATTCACTAGGCCTGTTTCTCATAAAGATGCATTCAGACCAAACGAGCATTCGCTATTTTAACCCCCTACTTTCGAAATTCGATCGTTTGGTCTGAATGCACCTTCACCCAGAAGGTGCATTCAGACCAAACGAGCAAGTTTGGCTTGTTGGCTTCGCTCTTAGGAATCATAATACTATGTTCAAAATAAATGCCTCTTAGCTAGTTTCCTTCAAGAAACAGGCAATTAATCAGAACCCTAGGCCACCTGGGTAGGGTGCCAAAGTGAGGTTATATAGTTAGATTGAATTGTAAGAAATCTCTTACCAATTGTCATTTTGCCGTAGTTCTACAGAGTCGTAGGATTCCAATTTGTTGAATGTATATTTGGATCTTGTCCGTTCCGGCTATTTTCAACACTATTGGAATTAATTTCTTTTTTCGATTGGAACCTTATTATGACAACAAGAAACCTGATCGCGAACCAGTACATTACGAAAGTTAGTCATACAAACTATGGATTCATAAATTATTAGATCTTCGTAACACAAAAATTGTTTTTATTAAAATCCTTAACTACTTATAAGTATACAATTTTGCGATCGACCCTTTATGCAAATATGCATGTTTCAAGCAAAGTACCTATCTACTTGTTCGACAGGAAAGTTGTGCTATGGTTCGCCATTTTACTTCCTCTCAATGGCAATACTTGCAATGCCGTTTTAGTACCAAACCATATTATATTAAAGACGAGTGAACAGGAAACTCAACGACACTCCTTTATTAATTTACAGGTATTCGACAAACAGACCCAGACCTCAAACTGCGACGGACTGCAAATAAAAAATAGCACTATAAAGCCATCTTCGAGAATTGTATATTGCCTAAATAAAAAATAACACCCCAATAAAATAATCCGCTTTTTGATATTCGCTTCGCAGTTTTCTTTCATTTAGTAATATATTGCGGCATAATACAACCGTTAATAAACGACGGTTTATTGCTATTTTCTAACTCATATATCTTATATATCTCTATGTAATAACGGGAGGGTAAAACCATAACTATTATTTTGTAAGTATGTAGATGTTATAAAAATATGTAAATGTAACTTTTTTGTTAAGGTGTAATGGATGTATGGATGCAAGGACTTAGGAGATAAAACAACATGCAGATCATAGATTTTAATTTTACTCCTTATTTTTTACATACAAACGGGTAGTTATAGTTTCTTATAGTAAAGTTTTCACCTTTGATTGCCTTTTTCTTTGCTTTACATTACTTTAGAAGGGCTTAAATGGTGTGGTAATCTGCGCATCGGGCGTGCCCCCGTGCTGACCACCGGCGCTCCGGCCGGACAATCCTAAGTTACGAGTCCGCCAACAAAAAGGCTGTTAGTTAACGCTGTCCCGCAGCTACCAGCCAGCCCATAACACAGTTCATTATTTATATTAACAGTTTAGCAGTCAGTGGCCGCGCCTGATCCCAACTTATAGCCGCGTGAATATGCGTGGGCATTATTTGTACCCTTGTTAAGCGCTGAGGATATTATAAAAATGATTCCTTTATCCGTGCTGTGACACTCGCTGGAAATTGGTCGTTTAATTTATGGTTATCATAAAAAAGGATTCGAGCTGGGTTGGAATTTCATTCATAAGAACGCAGAGGCGTATGGGTCTTTATGGATGGATGTTTTCATTAATTTAAGGCGGAACCAGGGAATGCCACCGAGGTGTCGGGTGTCGCGGACGACAGATCGAGATACGGCTCGTGCTGCGACTACTGTTGCCGCGGCCGGGCATTTGTCACTCAGGATTAACTGACGTCATTGCAACCAACTACACCTTATGTAGAAAATGCCAAGCAAAAGTACCCATCGAATCGCCTTGATATATCTGACGTGAATAAGTGCAAGTCGTGATCGAAGCATGTGTATTTAAATATTAAATGTAACGTCATTCCTTAAGAGTCAAGTGCGTGACTTAATTTATTGCCACGGCCGATGAAGAATAATTCTAAGATATTTCAGAAGACGAATCATTAGTCATAAGGGAGCAGACGGTGGTGATATAAGAGCGCGCGCGGGCGCCCGCCGTGCGGGTGCCGCCGACAGTAGGCTCTCGAGCCGCGCTGGACCTCAGGGCAGCCATCTGATAAGCGACAACTCGCGCTCCACATAATCTCGGAGACGCATTAGTCATCGCGGTGACCCGCCGCTCACCGACACGGACGGTTCGCCTAATCCACTAAAAATATTCGGAGACGAATTTGTCGGCCCGCTCCGGGGATCGAGTGATCGATAGCGCTACTCGCCACAAAACGATAGATAAAGCCCGATAAGTCACAAGAAATATGACGCGAACAAAATCGGGAGATGTACGTAATAAGATAAAAGTCAAACAATGATTCGACCGCGGATTCGCCGCGGCATAATTTATGTGACAACGCGTGATGGACGAGCGGCGACTTTCGGTAAACTATTTACATACGGCGGCGGCGGCCACGCTGTCGGATTGGGTTCTGTTGTGACAGAGGGTGGGGCTTAGTACCGAAAACAAATGTCACTGTTATTTATTAGGTTACGGTGCTATTAAGCCTAAGACGGGAATTATGGTCCTTGGGAAGCCGTACTTCGAATTGCGGAGGCATAAGCCTTTGCAGAGAAAGAAATGTTTCTAATCGATTCGCACCCCAGTTCTTTCAGTTGCTATTCGTTTTAAAGTGTCTTCAGATAATGAACGTGTTTGCTAGCATGACTGAGATGCTCTCCCGTGGTGATGGTTGGTGGAAATTGAATCTAGACGCGGCCCTCACGGCGCAGCCGGCAATTCCCTCAGCGCGCCGACTTAGATTGCTTCCTCGAGATTGTCTTCTGCTAACTGTTTGTACGCACATGAATTTCATAGGTTCGAGTTAGATTTATACCTACCACGTTGGTAGATTTATATTCTAGGGCGTGATTTGTTATACTAATACTTATATTAATACAATATTCTTTGAGTAAATCGAAAATATCTGGCAATTTGAAATGACAGAGATAGTTTGCTCGAAATATTCGTCTATTGCACTGATGTAGTAAATTGGTCAATTATGTAACTAATTACTCATTTGGTTATATTAGGTACTTTATATAGGTATATGCCTACCTAAGCGGGTGAGTGACTCCGAAAGGAATTATAAAGCTACATGACATTGTTTGAACTGTAATAGACGTCTTAAACAAAAGACCAAAGCGAGAATCGAACCAGCACCTTCAGCGGTTTCTGCTCAAAAAGACAGTGTAAGTTACTCATGACTTGTTTTTCTTCTCTTTCGAGTAGGTATATGGTATTGTACTCGTGGTTCCGGAAAATTACTTAACTTAAATACACGTACATATCGGAGGAATTTTTTGATACTTTATACGCAATTAAGTAAGTGCAGTTTCGTTAAAACAAAATGGAGCCATGTCATGTAACAAGGACGCCGGAAGGGCGATGCTTCATTTTTTGTACGTAAGTTACATGTGGTTGTTGTGAATTGGTGAGGTATCGAGTAGCGCTGAAGACAGCGTGTCGCGAGGGTCGCCGCTAGCCGCGCGACAAGCCGAAGGCCGGTGCGACGTTTTTATCTGCACCGCGCCGCGCTCGCTCGACCGTGTAATTGGATGAGAACGACGCGATCCCAATAGCGCGCCCTTATCTGTTCGCGGCAAATCCGCCCCCGCCCGCTCGCCTCCCGCACCCCCGCGGCGCCCGCCGACGCTACGGCAATAAGTTTTTAGTGAGTAATTCAAGATAACCCCTTGATGTTGTTCATTTTCACACTTCCTTTCGCGAGAACAGCTCTTTATTGCGTAATATGTAACTGTCTCCTCGCCGACGGGCGTCCCGGGGGCGCAGACAAACTTCGCCCCTTTTATGATGTTAATGCGATCGCCCCCGACCCTCCTATCTCTATAATGATAATTGCTTTTTCAAAAATTATTGTTTGATGTTGTCGTTTAATGTGATTTCTGGAAGTTCCGTAAATTGCCGCCTGACTTTGTGTCGTTAACAGTTAATAGATTATGGTAATCTTCTTTCGAATATCTCTGTATCAAGAGCTGTAACTGCGATTATTATTTGGTCATTAACTGGTTTCTTAATGAAGTTTATCAGATATCTAATGGCTGATAGAGACAGGTTCGAAGTAGGCTAACTTACAGAGGGATATCATAATTTTTGTTATACTTAATGATTACATAATCATATCATATCATCATCTTTACATTTGTTGCTTTTATTCATTTAACCGTTGAATTATCAAAGATAGAAGCTATTACGTAAAGCGTTAACGTCATCATTTATTGTAAAAAAAACTTCTGGCTTGAAAAACACAAACCATTTTTTTATATTCCCAGATAACGCGTTCTTAAAAGTGCGCAATCGATGGAAAAATAAAAGATAGGATTGCGAGGGCCGGATACAAAGCGGGATGCTGCGAATTGTCGTCGTATTAGCCGGTATCAGATGGGCTCCACTCCCACCCCATCTGCCCACCCTGTCCACGTGCCCACTGCCCACTTGCTGCCTGCCCACTTGCCCAGTTGTGCCCGGTTATCTACGGTAAGCCTGCTTTACAGCGGGTTTTCGTTGAGAAAATACACGGGTTTGATTCTGTCGACCGAATGCATTATTTGTAGGTGAAGTGCACTTCCGGGAAAGTGTTAAGAATACTATCTTGTGCAGTATTAATGCTTTATTTATGGCAAAAGAGGCAAATATGAATATACAAACAAGTCCTTGAACAATAATGCTGTATTGTTTTGAGTGTGCAACTTGATCATAATAAAAACATATAAATTAAGTAGGTACGTCACTCTTAGATATAATTGGAACACACAGTGAGAACAGAGGTGTATTTCCGCCCTTTTAGATTGGTTACGCTGAGAATAACCTATACCTATACATACAACCTGTATTTTAGAAATCAATTTCATGAAAAGAAAACATAATAAGTATCATTAATTTAGACTATTTTAGACGTGAAATTGAACTAAAAACCAAATAAGAAAGTTAGAAAATTCACAAATCGTGTACAAACTACATGAATAATGCTGGGGAGCATTATTAATTTAAAAATGAAGATCTAACGTATTCAGCACGATCAAATATTATCCATGGATAAACCGTTTGTCCTTGGGTTTTCCACGAATGTCGAATATCAATCAATTTGATATCGATACGTTTTATATTACTTTGACAGTATATGAGAAAACAATGTGGTTCTCGGAACAATTTGGAGATCATTAGGAACACTGCCGAGGATCAATACGGGGGCTGCGACAAGCGAGGGACTGCACACATTATTCGTTTCAAACGTCTTGTGTTGTCGACCTTTTAACCGTCACAGGCACAGTCACAGGCACAGGTATATCTTTCCACGTGCAGTTCAGAGGATGGAGATGGAGGTTTGGGTTCACTATTGTCTCGCAGAATTTTTTCTCATTAGAATTTGGCTTTGCATGATCTTATTTGGTAAAAGTATCATTTCGCAGATAAATTTTTGGCATAGGTACTGTTTAACGCATAATATTATTTCAAAGAAAACTTTTTCGATAATATTTTTTGGCAGATAACCCTAACCGTGCCTAACCTAAGCCAAATTCTACATTCTGCAAAATATTATGCCAAATAACTCTTTTGCCAAGTTTATATTTCTGCGAAAGTGTCATTCGAAATTCGAATTAACGTTTTTCTGCGAAACGTGTTATGCGAAGTGTTATTTCTGCAAAATAAAATTCTACCAGGTGAGGGTAACCCGAAGTTTTAAGTCTTACTTGCGAAATTCAATTCGATTCACTGAATCCTGATATTGTAGAAGGCATTAAGTTAATATGAAACGGCAAGCAAATGGTGATGTAAGGATATTCTACGCTTTTTCAAGTTTGCTCTATCTGATAAAACCTGCAATTTTTTAACGTACCGAGATCTGCATGTTCGTTTTCAGAATGGGTATGTCACTTCCTTATACATTGGTATTTGGTATATTTGACCGGTCGATTGATTTCATTTCATGTACTTAGGTATGTACCTATTAGGTAACGACAATAAGATTCTGCTTATACATACCTACATGTTGTGATTTTCGATTTAGAAATCCTCCAGACGAACTATCATTTTCAGCGGTGTTTTCAAAATGTAATAGCCAAAGGGCTATCAAAATCATTCGGTGAATATTGTAATACAGAAATGTAAAAGAATGGAAAGATGGATGGATCACGGAATCGTCAGAATTTATCTTTCTGTTTCCACCATGCAGTTTCAGTGCAATGAATACTGAAGTTCATTTTGACAGCAATAAGTATGAACTCGGACGTTTCCGCGCAAAGCCGAAGGGAAAGGATTGTGCACCACATCTGTATCTATTGATATCTATAGATAGTATAATCTAGTATCATCAGTAGAATGTAAAAATAGTTATTTATTATACAAGGGGGCAAAGTTGTTGTTTAACTGTCGTGCCAATATTGAGACCTGAGCTAGCGAAAGATTCCAAAATTGAGCCACGAGCGTAGCGAGTGGTTCAAAAACTGGAATCTTGAGCATTGCGAAGGTCTCAAGGCACGAGAGTTGAACAAACTTTGCCGCCAAGTGTAATACAACTTTTTTCCCCTCACTATCGCGAGGAAATATGATTACAAATCTCATCCAAATGTAAATTAACTTAAAGAAACTATTGAAAACTCAATGTCGAAACGTATCGTAGAATAGAGTTACTTATGGAATTTAAATATTGCCAATGGCTTACAAAGTCACATGAGAAACGACCAATTTAACATGTGAGCTCCGATTGCGCATGTTTACTACGGTCATACAGATCCACTTATACTAGGCAGTAGGGGGCTATAGGAATTAGAGAAATGTCAAATTACTTTATTCACAAGTGTGTAAAAAGCGTTTTTACCCGCTCGTATTAAAGGATAAACGAGCGCTTTACGAGCTAGTGAGGGGAAAAATATATATATCGCTGACTTTTGCATATGACATATGACGTCTGATATTCAGCATTTGACCTCTTTAATACATCGTGAAACACGTTCGCAGATATATTTTTACGTTAATACTAATAAAATATCAATAATTTTAACTAAAAAACTATGTGAACTCAAAGTTTAAGATTTTAAGTTCGTGATAAAGCCAAGATTGTGTTCTAAAAGTGCGTGGTTATGGAATAATGCAAGTTTTTAGGTTTGTGTCCATTTTTTTGATTCTACTGAAGATTGGTATACGATATCATTGTGAAAACCCTAAGCGAATGCTCAAAAATTCATACATATAAACCGCTGATACAACTCGCTAATACATCCAGATCCCTCAGGATCTGCCGAAAACGTGTTTTTTTATTGTGTTCATTATGTTGAGTGAAATTGCGAGAGCATTAAGTTGAGTATAGGGTGGAGGCGACGGGGCCTATTACGCGCGCCTTGTAATCTGCCGCCACGTACCGCGCTCGCTCATTGGTCTCCAACTACACTGGTGACAAACAGCCAATGAAATCGTTATTAAATCTTTTATCCTCAAGTAGGCAAGTAAATAGCTATTATTACGAGAATAGTAATCTAATTTTAGCTTCACTTACATACTAAATCTTAGTAGATTAAAGATGCAAGTGAAGCCAAAATGACACGGATTTAACAGGTTAAAATAAGTCTACAATACTAAATTCTAGCAATTTAACCTGGTGTTAATCTAACGGCTTAACCTTGGCCATAAATGTAACTGCATAATTTCACAAATTTCTATCGGATCTATAAATAACCACCTATCAAAATTTATTCGTCTCGGATATCCGTTGAAGGTTAATAGTTTATTCAAGTCAATTTTAACACTTTCGAATATGAGGCTAAGTTATGGATCGGCCCGGTGCACAGAATAAATAATTCAGTTGGTTCACTCTATTGTAATATTATACGAATCTATTTTATATCGAAACGTTATATGGTTAATATGTATTTATTAAGTAAGTATATATCGTCTATTTCGTATTACCTCAATTGGCTGGTGTAATTATATTAGTGAAGGACCTACTTAATAATTTTTGATATAAATTATAAAGTAGTGTGACTGCTGGGGAAAAAATAAAAGCACAAATCAAAATAATATATTAAGTTAATAAATAATTTGATTTGTGTTTTCACAATAAGTTAAATTTTTGATATGTTTAATTGAAATAATCCGATATATTTTTTATACAAAATAATTCAGCATAACTATAATAATGCATCGCCACATGATTACTTACTTACAGATGTAGTCCAAAATCTTTTTCCTTTGTATTTTCACGGAAACGTCCTAACTCATCTGTCTCAATTACCTTGAGTGCATTAAATATTGTGACAGCAATATGCATTGGGAAGGTTTCGTGAAAAGCCGAAGGAAACAATATAGTAATAGGTACATCTGTATGTACAACTTTGCTTGTTAAAAATATCAATAGCTATTAGATTTATCCATGCCTCAAATTAGTACCTATCTAGACCTATACGCGTTATAATTGTTGCACGATCCATTTTCAAAATACTATTACTCTTTCATGGTTAAGACTAACTTAAAATTACCTCTACAATACCGGCTCATAGTACCTACTAAAACCTACGTTTGTTTACGGTTTGAGATTATTACCTCAAACCATTAAAACTATACGCTATATATTTATGTACATATTTACAATTGCTTAAAACAAGCCGATAGTCATATTTATAAGACCGTAAAGCTCAAAAAATGCTTTTTTTTTCCAACATATTTAAATAATTAGTGATATTTAAATACTTATCGGCTTGTTAAGTTAGGAGACGTTTATGAATAAGGGGGTAAAGTGTCCTAGTAGCGTGGGTAGGCCCCCCACAAGGTGGACCGATGACCTGGTGAAGGTCGCAGGAGTCCGCTGAATGCGGGTGGCGGAGGACCGGTCATTGTGGTCTTTGGGGGAGGCTTATGTTCAGCAGTGGACGTCTTTCGGCTGATATGATGATGATGATGATGTCCTAGTAATTTGTCGCAGTGGACCCTCTGCCGAGTGGTCTGTGCGCTCCGGCAGCGGGCCGTTACCCGCACAACGCGCCATCGGCGCGCCCGCCCTGTAATTTCCTTCCTAATTTGCCCATTTTAAACCTGTGATCCAAATTCAAATTTGCATAAAAATGTTAATGAGAGTTCACGCAATATTCGACGTGTTAAAACAGCGGCAGACAATTTTATCAGAGAATAGGTACCTGAATGTTAGCTACAGTTTAGGTCGTCTATAATTTTAAAGAGGTAACATGTAGATCATATCAAATATTTCAAGTTCGTGCTTTATCTATTTGTTGTGCCTCTTTAATTGCGTATTTATTATTTTCATAAAGTATCCTTTTTTAGATTAGACTTTCAGGGAATAGATACCTAAGTACATTTTAATTGCTTATTTAATGTTTGTTTGAATCAAAATCGACAATAAACGTAATCAAAATTAAGAAAGCTAAGCGATCATTGAAAATACGACCGGAAGCTACTTTTACCATCTGTAAATTAAAGTGCTCATTGCTCCATAATATACGAGTAGGTAAGCGTATTTTAAACCATCTAAGGTAATCTAAACCATAATAACCACGCTGGGTGGCAATAACTTAGTTCACCAACACTTTATTGTAGTCAAAATAATGATTACGCGCGAGAGCTGGTGGCGTGTCTCCGGGCCGAGACCTGTAATCTGTTCCCGGCCCCCAATCATGCATTTCTCACCCAAGCGCGTTGAAAAAATAACCACCTGAGTTTGTCTATAATTTGCTGCCGCCGCCGCGCTCGTAACCAATATGTAACAGCTGAATTATTTCTATTCCACTATTATTTTTATTTGGACAGTAGCTTTCTAAACACACTCTGTAATTTTCTGTAAGTCGATACTGTCTATTAGGAACGTTTTATTACTGTCGGTGAATATAATTGAATTAGTTTGGTACGTATGTAAGTACTTTTGGGTCTGACTTATTGCGTACTATCAATGAAATCGCATTAATTCTCGCACTCTCATATTATTATTGTAACTCGATTTCGGACATTTCATCAAAGTCGATATGCCATAAAAGCATTCAACAAATCCATGTTAGCTTTGATACCTACAGAGTACAGAGATTTTTTTTTACAAAACACGATTTCAAAAGCATTATCTGGTAAACACCTATTCAATTATTCTATTATGTGTGTTGTTGTGACAACAACAGAAATGCCGACGTTTAGGGAAATTAACCGCGGAATTCATACACGCGAGTGATATTTTGACATTTGAGTGACAGTTACTTTCAATGACGTATTATGTGGAACCGAAAACTGACAGAAAGTTGACGTAAAATTGTTATTCCCTTTATTTGAGTAACAAAGAAGTAACACCCGGGTTCGCAGACCGTGTCGCACTTCACGTGAATCTATATCAATGTATCGACGCTATTTTGAGAAAAGCTTATAATTGTGAACCATAAGAATAATCTTTGTCGGAGGCCTAGGTATGTCCAGAAGTGAGTGTCTTTCGGTTGACATGATGATGATGATAAGAAAAATTAGTATTAACTGCGCGTGAGTTGATCGGCGGAGATGTTTTCAAATAGGTACCTAGAAACGGTATACCTGTGCTTTGAATAAAATAGTTACTCAATATTGACCTTCGGAGCGATAATTATACTGGTTGATCAATTCAAATGAGTCAGTAGGGGCAAAATTAAAAAAAAAACGTAGCATAAGTATAGAATATGTCGTGTGGATGCTCTGTGCTGGAGGTAAACAGTAAACATATCCAGCAGTCGTTAAAATAATATGACCAATATCAACGCCTAGAGGAAATATGGATGTCGATCTTGCCTAGAAACCGGTCAAGTAAAAATTTTATCTACGCACCTAAGATGATACCCTGTCTAGGGACAGAACCCTGAAAAACAATTATAGTATTAATAATAATAAGTTAATAACCCAGCTAAGTTGACGATTCAATTAATTTAATGTTTCATATCTAGCCTTAATTGGAGGGCTAAGTACATGTTTCACTAAAGACCTGTACTAATTTTCTTAATAATATTATCTTTTTTTTAGATAGTTGGCGTTCATAGCAATTTTTAATTTTAGATCATACCGCCATAGTATGGGTACTATGGGGAACTTGACCTTAGAAAGGTGGATAGATCATAGCTACGTTTAGCTGGTTTAGCTTTAATTATCAGTATTTACTCTAGTTGTCTGTCGGTCGTATTGTACATATATCGATATTCTTTGTGTAACAAAACGATTGCGGTATGTAACCATGTACAGTCGAGTGTATTAATATATAGACACATTTGTAAGGAATTGGCATGGAGAAGTGTATACAATGTGCCTCGCGAGGAAACCACATAATTTTAACTATGCATTCTAGACATCAAAATAAACAAAAAAAAAATTTTTCGATTTTTTTTAGTCTTGTTGAATACTTTTTAACATTTCCAATACTTTTTATCATCACAACAATTTGTTAAAACTAATTTTTTAAATGTTTTTTTTTTAGGGACAGGTTTTTTCGTCAAATCTATTCTTATTTTTTGATTGTCAGGCAAAAGGTGTGGTAATATTAGAACACATTGTGGCAGCATTGTAATCAAAAAGAAGTTTTATGACGAGTTACGTCGAAAAACTTTTTCCGAAAAAAGGTTAATTATCTTTGGAACCAAGCCAAATGCAGGAAATTTTACATAATATTAAATACTCTAAATATGCTCAGGAATTCAGCATTAAAATTATATGGGTTGCTCGCGAGGCACCGTGTACATATTAATGCCCTTGACTGTACAGTGGTTCTGAATTACGTGGTACCTATGTAGGTAATATATTAGGTACAGTATGCATCTGCACGAAAGGCAAACCTTTTAGCGTGGTGATGATCAAGTGGGGACATTTCAATACAATGGCATAGTATAGTTTTTGTTTTAATTTTAATTTTATTTTTATTTATAAAATAAAGAACAGATAAATATGGCATAGTTCTTGTTTATATTCCGCTTTTATGACTTGTCTTAACCTTTTAATGTAAACTGATAAGGTTCTCTTGATCAGTCGGTGACAAACTGTATACAAACCTTTACATTTTTGTGATAATAGTACAGTTATCAAAATATCAAAAGATTTTTTGGCGGTCATGTTCTATTAAGATCAGAACTAGCAACCTAGTGTTCTAAAGCTGCATTCAGACCAAACGAGCATTCGCTATTCTATCGTGATTATATCCCCAACTCTAAGAAATTCGATCGTTACACAAAAATTGATTCGTTGATTTCGTAGAATGGGGGATAGAATACCGAATGCTCGTTTGGTCTGAATGCACCTTAATAGGATAAAGTTCGGATATTTTAGGCTACGTATGTATCTTATTGTTAGTCTATCAAATAAAAATAGTAGGTACGTAGGTACCTACTCATAGTGTACTCTTGTCAGAATTGATAAAAAATACGAAAAATTGAAATAAAAACATCTCTGACTTTCGTTTAGATACCTACACATTCGATATACTCGTAATATCATAAAATATTATTGGAAGCCCTGTTCTTACCTGTTTAATATTATAAAATATTATATAGGTAAGAACAGCTAGGGCTTCCGATACACTCAAGCATGTCTGCCATTGCCATTACCATTCTCCCAAGCATGCAGCTTGTGCTGTCAAAGTACATGAAGGATTGCTTCTGTCCGCCACCGCTCACCGAAAGTGTCCATTCTTATGAGAAGAAATCGTGTTATTATGCCAGAAAATCGATGTTAATCTTTTTATAATGGGAAACCGTTTTATAATACGTTTTTCGATACAACGATATTACAAAAAAGAATATCGAAAGTCGCTGCAGGTATGATGATCGACAGACTATATCGAAATTGGGACGACATGAGCGTGCCATGAAAAGTTGTTATGATTCGCGGCACACGATACTCAGGCGACTTTGTATTTTTAGATAGAGCATTGGACTGAGTTTTATAGTCCAATATTTATGTAGGGAAATTATTAATATTACACGTGACTGCTTTTGACTCTCAATAAGTGTTAACTCAAAACTAAGGAGGGAAAACTCTGTAAGTAAGTATAGGTTTTATAAGTTGGGACAAATCAATTAACCCTTTAATGGGTATTGGCAACATATTTGCCGTCATACAAAAAACAAAACCAAACCAATTGACAAATTCGTAAGGTTCGAAATTGAATGCTTTAACAGGGCTGTCAAATGGTTAAAGGGTTAAGTTTAATACAAAATAAAAATTGAATGAGGAAGAGTAGGGTATCTTGTTTTTAATTTGAAATTGGCTACTCGTGGCCACAGACTAGCCGAGGGCAGAGACGCGGCCTACGATGGATCGAGTTCACCCAGAAGATGCCTGTTCACCCTTGACTTGAAGGCTGACGGGTTATATGAAGTCAGAAATATAGAGTAAATCGTACCCTCTAGGCCTTCTCGTTTTTTATGCACATACGGGACCGAGCAATGCTTTAAAATTTAAAAAATACTGATCATTTATATTATACGTGATTAAATTATTCTTTTTTTAGTTGATTTTTGATAAATTTACGGTAATGTAAAATTTCACGTACCTACCTGAACCAGGAACGTCCACATGTTTCCGAGAAAGTTTCATCCCAGTTCATAATGCAATGGTAAGCGCTTTCGGAGAAGTGTCGATAATAAACACCGCTAAAATATTAGTCAACCACTATAAGTACCAATGCCAACATCGCGTTTTCGCGTTTCATTTAAAATTACGATTCTAGCATTTTGTTCAGACAAACTTGTTAGAAGTACAGTTAATAATATTACTTAAATACACTTCTTAGCAAAACGACTGTAGCGATGATGGTGGCCCGGGGCGAGAAGTACAGTCAGCGGACAAAGTCGTTCTTTAAATAAATTAATATATTGGGACATCTCACACAAATCGATCTAGTCCCACGGTAAGCTCAATTGAGGATTGTGATGTGAGTACCAGGCGACGACATATTTACCAGGTGGATAGGATACATATAGATACTTAAATACATAGACAGCCATGACCAAGGAACAAATATTTGTGATAAATAAATACACAAATAATGCCCTCGCCGGGATTCGAACCCGGAACCTCCAGCTTCGTAGGCAGGGTCACTACCCACTAGGCTACGGAGGCTGGTTCTTCATTTAAGAATTTTTAGTTTTAAGTTTTTTTTTATTCCATGTTAGTTGTAAGAAATAGTCGTCATCATCAGACTATATCAGTACAGTGTTGGACAAAGGCCTCTCCTATGAACTATGCGATAATAAAAGGAGGTAAATGCCCTAATCGCCACGCTGGGCAAGCGGGTTGACGATCGCAGTAGTGTGTCCACTAAGATGGCGCTGCTGCCCACCATCAATATTCGATAAATAAATGGTCAATGACACTTCAATCCTTTAGTCGTCTTTTACGACACCCACGGGAAGAGTCGGGCATGACATGGCAGTAATACTACATTTGTCACCACCCCCAAGATATAGTATTATTTGAAAAACTAAATCCAGTTCATTTTTCTTACTGGACTTCTTCCCAGTTAGGTGGAAGAACCGGAAATACATTTAATTTTATAAACTTGGCGTTTGACTTAGCGTTCATGCTCGTTGCTATAGTTTAAATCAATTATGGCCTGGTCACGACATTAGTCTAAGGCGACTAGCGGGGCGAAAAACCATACGTGCGAGAGGGAGTTCTGATATCAGCCTTTCGCTCCAACTTATGGATTCGATCGCCACCGGTCGCCTCAAGGTGCATGCAGACCAAAAGAGCATTCGCTGTTCTATTCCTACTCTACGAAATTCGATCGTTACACGAAACGTGATTCGTTATTCGTGATTTCGTAGAGTGGGGGATAGAACAGCGAATGCTCTTTTGGTTTGCATGCACCTTTAGACCAATGTCGTAGCCAGGCCATTAGGTTCTTTATGCTACAGCTACATGCTACAGGTTTCCTTCCGGAAGTATCTTTTTCGTTATACTTATCTAACAATGCCTGTCCTTCAGTCATGTGGTTTTTGTAGAGAATTTAACTGTGTTTACCTTTTATCGCTGACTGTACGAGTAGATATAATGTTCCATTGTCCCGCAGAGCTCGCGTGTCATATCGCTTACTGACGGATTACCGAGTTTTAGCCGCTTACTGATGCCTCTCTATTGTAGAAGCAGCTTTGGTCCGAGCCGACGAGATGCTTCGACTGATGTGGGCTTTGTCGACAAAATAGTTTTGACACGACACTAAAAAGTAATGAAAAATTAACACAAATCGAACTCTTTATGGGAAGCACTACGAACGCTCGTAGTGACGATATACATAATACACGACCATATAGACATGAACCTGAACATGAACATGAACATAGGCACCACACCCAGCCAGGAATAAGCCTGCTTCGGACAAGCTGGTATACCAGGGGGCACGTGGTTTTTTTAGAGGTAGACATGGAACTTAAAAATATGCCCCCTTAATCATAAACGTCTCCTAACTTAGCATGCTGATCAGTACGAGTATTATTTGTCTGAAAAAGAATAAATATGTATCATGATAAACACAAAAATAGAGATTAGAATCCTGAAACTCCAACTTCATAGGCAGGGCGGGGTCACTATCAAGAAGGCTACTGCAACCTGATAGCGCTGTGGTTGAGATAATAAATTATAGAATTACGTTTTTATACATAGCTAAATAAAAAGGGCAATTAAGTAGGTAAATTAATTATAAGCCAAAACAATACGTTTTTTTCTCAAACTTCCTACGGAATTTTCATGTTACACTATAAATATATAGAAATACTATCTATCCGGTGTCATGTGCAAAGATGATATGTAAAGAGATTTCATGTATTTATTTCACACCTAGGACTGCAAACAGACTAACAGTCTGTCTTTTGTTTTGAAACGTCAAATTGTGACACTAGGTCTTCACATTCAGCTACACAAAAAAAAAACCTTAGCACTAATGTCTATACCAGCAGGTAAAAGAATACCTCAAACAGATTTAAAAAAAAGGTAGGCGCGAATGTTTTTTTTATGTTTTACGATACTGTGCTATTGGTATATTTACAAATGAAATAGTATGGTTCGGCGAAATCAGTTCGTTTTATTTCATGGCAAGTTTGAGAAAAGCACTATACAAATCTCGGCGAGAAACAGGGTTACAGGCCGCGTATTCCTATCTGACCTCAGTTCCTTCGGCCAGATATGTCTACTTGGCCTGTAACCCTTCGTTTCCCGTCCTCTGTAGTAATGTACTATATCTTTATTTTTTTGTCAGGTATTTGTTTGATCCTGTGTGTCCACAGTTCCACACCATACAACTTGGGAAGCGTCGTACAGTCAAGTTTGGGTTAGTAAGAGTCGTCTTAATATCGTAGCGTCCGTTTATGGCAATAAAGGCGTGTTCATATATTTTGAAACGCTCCGGACGGTATGATATATTTAATGGTGACTGTACTAGATAAACTAAAGTTAAATAACTGTACCCAAAACATTTTTTTAAGAAACTTCATCGTTGGCCGGTGGCCTCAATCATTAGACCAACTCCATATTACCGTTCCATTGCATTCTCATTCGACTTACATCGGGAAGTCAATCAAAAACTCGCAAGATTTGATTATCGACAGACAGACAATCTCGGTAAGTTGGTACAGGTGTAACTATATAAATAATATTTTCTTCGGTTACCGCGAGGATTACTCATGAAATAAAACTATGAAAGTCACCCGCAGATCATGAACCCCGTAAAGTGTTCGAAACGTCGGAATGAAGTTAAATTTGCTTCATATACGCGAGTTATCCCTTATTAATGGTGTTATTTCATTAACAATTTAAAGCTTGTATTGTAAACG
The DNA here is from genome assembly GCA_025490895.1 of Thaumatotibia leucotreta. NCBI lineage: Eukaryota > Metazoa > Arthropoda > Insecta > Lepidoptera > Tortricidae > Thaumatotibia > Thaumatotibia leucotreta. Next base: position 46,675 of record JALPQI010002193.1, read on the forward strand.
ATTTTTACGGTATATCGTTTGTCGCTAAAAAGTCGGGCAGACGATCTTATGAAGGTCGCCGGGAGACTGGATGCAGGTCGCTTCCAAGCGATGTATGTTCAACAGTGGACGACTTACCTATAGCTGAAATCACTGAAATGATGGTGAATGATGAAATAACTAGCTACTCGTAAACCTAGGATTCACTAGGACCTTTCAGAAAACTTAATCTTAACTGGGAAAGTTGTGTTTTCACCAAAAACAAACAAAATAATGATACAGCCTTAAAGAACACTACAATCTAAGCATCCAACTGATACTAATACCAATTTAAGTTATGACGTAACGATTTAGATCCTTTCGAAACGAAGTCACGTATCATCTAAGCTTAGATTAAGGATGTGGCTCGAATGACCCTTGCGATTAGTAGGTAGCAAGTCGCGCGTTCCGATTGGCGGAGCGAGGCCGAGCGAGTCCAATATAGGTCCATCCAGTTTTAACCTTATTCATAAACGTCTCCCAACTTAGCAAGCCGATAAGTATCGTTTATCCCTTTAAATTGTATAAATATGTCTATAAGACCGAAAGGGAGAGACGATTCTTATCGCCTTGCTAAGTTTTTGCCCCTTTTGGTCTTGTCGATATGTCTCAAGGAGGAGGAGGATACACATGTAAGTCAGATGGTCTGATGAAATCGGAAGGTACGTGAACTTGAAAACGAAACGACGTATCTCTAATATATTAGGTATCTTTAGAGTCTTTAGACTTGTAATGAATACTAGATAAAATGACTCAATAAAGTTCAGTCGGCGATAAAAAGCGTGTATCAAAAAAAATGTTTTCTCCTCACTAGCGTGGAAAGTTGTCCTTTATTCTTTAAAACAAGTAATTTGAGCTTCGCTCGCGATTCAGCTATAGAATATTAACCTTCGGCTTATGAGATAGCGTATTATATACCAGACCCCAAATGTATGGAAACGTCATATAAACATGTTTCACCTCGTATTCGGACGGTTAAAGCAAGCAGCAAGCATGAGAAAGGTCGCATGTTCGTGTTTAAATTTCTAATTCACAGATAAAATACAACTTGTATAGGTAACAAATAACTGTTGTGTCAGAAACTTGTTTGGCTCATGATCAGAATCCTCGGTTAGCATCAGGAACGGTGTCCAGGGCCAGGCTCAGTATCGGAACGCAAAGCTGCTAGTAATTGCGGCTTCGACGCCGTCCGCGGTAATCCCTCATTTAGCCCCGAGGATGTTTGTTAGTGAACCCCTCGCTAGTGGAAAAATAGACAAAGTAGATGAATTGCTTTATTTCGTTAGCGCGTTGTGAAAGTATGTATTCTTATTGTAAAAATGGAGCAGTTCTTCATGCACGAGACGTGTAATTCTATTTCAATATTTATTTGTAATCGGTCAAGTTATATTAATAAATTTAATTTAGCGGCTAAAAAAATGCGTCATTGTGAGAATTTCACTATTCACGAAATATCGCCTGGTAAGCCTTGTATTTACAGATACACAGATGGACAGACCGGTGGATAAACGGTGAGAAAGAAGTACCTAATAGAATCCCGTTTTACTCCTTTAAGTACGGTACCCAAAAACAGTAGGTACTTATCGCATGTCCGTAAAGCATCAATTGTATAATCTTGCGTAAGTCCTTCCATACATATTACATTTTCTTTTACGGAAAAAAATGCTTCATTTTCCTTAACACAGTACGATACCCTTAAGCGGATCACTACTATTTTTGTTACTCTTATAGTCATTTAACCTAGGGTTAGTCACTTTTAACAGTTTCGTAGACCACTTTGTTTCCTGAAATGTTTTATTATGAAATAAAATAAAAGTCGTAACAGTGTGCGAGTGCGACGCTGCACTGATTTATACGTCTAATGACTATAAGAAAATATAGCGGTGTATGTTTAAAAATGACTAAGTACTTGTATAATTTCATTCCAACATCATTTTGAAAAAGTATAAAAATGTCCACACTTATGTTAGGCAGAATATAGTGATGTCGGGGTATAAAAATGACGCAAACTATCCTCCGTCCATTCTGTGTACATTTTCATACAATCATTGTTATTTGTAGTCATTTTTATATTTAAATTTATATATTTTATATTTATCTTTTATTTTATTTTACATGGCATGGCACATGCTAAAGTTATACTCGTAATGATAAAGGTATAATTTGAACCAGTAACATTATTCGAAATTCGAATTTAAACTTTGACACAGGGCCCATGCAGGACCCAGGCTCGTGGAGCACTGATACTTTTACCATAAATTATCTATTTTATTAGTCTATTTTATAAGATGTTTAGTGTTAAGTGTAGTTTTAAATTTTTTCTTTTTATTATGATTAATTTTGTATTGACTTGACATGTTTTATAATTATAAATAAATGGATAGGTAAGTAATTTTTTTTATTAGTATGATTTAAAATGGGATATTTACCATGAATATTAAAATAATTGAGCGCCCGATATACAGTGTGTAAATCTAAACGGGCGATCAATTAAATCAGGCATGGGATTCATCAGTGTAATCATGGATTATAAAGTTTTTTTAAATTACTCTTAATTGTGACCGCACAGAATTTTTTCAAGATTATCGGAGCAGCATTGTTATGTAGGTACGAACATTTGTTATTGTTGATATGATAATTATGTCATCTGCTTTTGAAATTAGCTGTCAACGAGTGTTTAACTCGCGTATGTTGCTCTAGGTACATAGCGCGCCGAATTATTTTGTATGGAAAATTTTGTTGCTCTAATTTTTGAATGTACTTATCATGTCGTAAACTAACACCCAGGCAGAGATGGGCATTATTCGAATAAATTTTTATCGGAATAATTATTCGAATAAACAATAATTCACGATTTCTTTATTCGCGAATAATTTAGTCACGAATTATCATTCGCGAATAAATCAGCCACGAATGAATTATTCTGCTGGTTTTTAAATGATGAATGATTTATTCGTTATTTTCATTCGAATAAATCTACGAAAAACATATTTTTTCTGTTGCATTATATTAAATTAAACAACATCAAGCATAATATTTAACATAAATCGTGAATACTGTAATTTGTTCTAAGTTCTAGCACGCTAAAGAATGTTAAGGGTTAGGGGTAATATATAAACCCAGGTAGTAAGTATAATTAGCGAGACAATGGGTTAGTCATACACAAAGTAACTTTCTATTAGCCTAGAAAGAGACGGGTATATTTATGAGTGAGAAATCCGTATTTTCTTATCAGTTGCATGCTTCTGAGCGAATCCTAAATTATAATAAATCCATGTTGATTCTAAATATGTTTGCACTTTTTTTTAATTATCCCTATAATAGATACGCCAAATGCAAACCCTAACCTGAAACCTTTTTCGTTAGTTTTTGCACGTGCCATATAAGTGATATAAGTATTAGGTACATCTTCGCCCGGAAGGACTTATTTTCTAGCAAACAATAGAAATTATTAGTAATCATGTTCACAAGAAATAGTGCGGAAGATATAAGAACATTATTTGCAATTTAAGCGCAAAAAAATGTATCTACGACATCTCATGAGAATCCTCAAAATGTATCAGTACTTATACTATATTATGCACGCATCATACATTTATAAACCTTTCTATTGAATAACTACTATAAAAAAAACGCATCAAAATCCATTGCGTAGTTTTAAAGATCTGACCATGTATAGGGACAGACAAGACTGCAGAAAGTGACTTTGTTTTAGTAATTATTCGTGAAAATTCATTCGACGAATAAATTATTCGCGATTAAATTATTCTACGAATAATCTATTCGAATAAAAATAATCATTCGACAATTTCATTCGTCATTCGCGATGATTTTTGTTATTCTTATTCGTTATTCGTCATTCGAATAAATTTTGCCCATCTCTGCACCCAGGTGGTTAAGAGCTTCGCCCGTATTAGATTTACACCCTGTATAGGCACTGTTGCGAGTAGAGCAATTCTCAAAAAGTTTATACATTTGAATAACGTCATCGCTATTGATAAATTTGGTAGGCTGATCAAGTCAATGATGCTGAGCAAGATCCACCACATTTCCCAAAATGTCCCAGAAAGAAGTGTCCAGAGAGAAATGCTCAGTAGTTAAGGCTGCGTTTCCACCAGAGATGTGCGAGGATGTGTTTCCATACAAATGACTTTAATGACACTTATTAGGCTGCGGCTCCATTGAGGCGGAGAGGAGCGGAGATGTGCAAAATTGGCCAATGAGACCGCATCACAGTGTTTCGAATTTTGAATTGGACGTAGTTATGCAAAATGGAACCAACCCGCAAGAATTTTTCATTCTAATTAACACCATAAATCAAAATAAACAAGTTAATTTAAAATGACAAATTCATGTGGGTTGGTTCCTTTTTGCATAACTACGTCCAATTAGAAGAATGTAATTGGTCAATTTTGCACATCTCCGCTCCTCTCCGTCTCAATGGAGTCGCAGCCTTAATGAGCAGCGAGGTGTAATTTCTATGGAAACGCATCCACGCACATCTCTGGTGGAAACGCAGCCTTATGGGCGAACAGCGAGTTTTAGTTGTGGTATACCCACACACAATAATATCAATAATAATATAATATCAATTTACGTGGTAATAAATATGGCGTTTAAGTCATACTAAAAATGTAAATGACCATGTTAGCTTAAAAACTATTCTATTTTAATTTAATATTCCGCCAGCCCCTCTGAGGAATTCCCACGTAATGCCCAGTCACGGCTAAGGGAACAACAACGATAGAAAAACAATGGCTCCTGATAAATTGCCCCGGCTAACTAACTGAACAGCAATGTTATGCCATCTTTCAGCGCCAGTCATGGCGGCGGCGCAGCGGTACAAAGCTGGGACGACCTAATCTGACATCGCATCGGTTGATCATCGCTAATCATGATTTACGGATGTTCTATCAATGCAGACTAAGTATGCACAGAACATTTAAATAAAACATGGGGTTTTATATTGTATCTACTACTACTACAATAAAAATAATATTGTGAGCCTCCGTAGCCTAGTTGTTAGTGGCCCTGCCTACGAAGCTGAAAGTTCCGGGTTTAAATCCCGGCGAGGGCATTATCTGTGTATTTATTTATCACAAATATTTGTTCCTTGGTCATGGCTGTCTATGTAGGTATTTAAGTATCAATATGCATCTATCTATTATATATATCGTCGCCCCTGGTACCCACATCACAAGCCTTAGTTGAACTTACCGTGGGACTAGGTCGATTTGTGTAAGATGTCCTAACATATTTAATATTTAATTGTCAGGTTTGGTAGGTAAGGTACACCTTCGCATAGGCAGGTCATGAGCATCACTTTGTCAGTAATAAATCGTATCTCTCTTCACGGGGACTACCAATAACTTGTAACTACCCATCCTGGTGCAAAAGGAAAAATGTTTCATCTTTTCGTACCTGAAATCGACGACTCTCTCGTTTGTTGTACTCGTTAACTACTACATATCATAATTCAATCATGATAAAATGATTCAAATAAAATAAACCTTTACCCTTTTTGTAAATATAAGTGTGTATGACTTTTTTCCGACACTCGACTACTTACTATGTATCAAAATGCCAAACAAAAAGTAGGTACTCAAATTAGTTTATTCAAAATTTAAACGGAATCACATTCTCGTTATGTTACTTATTCAATTCCTTTCGCTTGATATTAATAATCTTGATATTAGTACCTACTTATGTGAATTGAACTAACAGTTGTGAGCTACCTAACCAGTTCGGTGATAGGGAAAGGTAATCTGGCTTCTAACAATTGGCTCTCGATTGTTCAACTCACATGTTCTAACCATTCATCTTCTTTTGGCATATTTTGGAGGTCTGGAGATCCTGACTGTCCGTCAGACATTCCTACATTACTTGTCCGTCAGATTTTATGACATTAATGTTCATATGATTGTTTAGTTAAATTCACAGAGTTTTTAAATATACCTAGTATGTACTTGTCAACTTGAATTTTCAAATTTAATGGTGTCATTTGCCATGTTCACGGACAAAACACCGGCGACTTAGTAAAACTAATTTAAAGCAAAATAAATAGATCTCCAGACCATTCCACTTATTACTAATGATTTATAAACATTTATATGCGGTTTATTACTGAAAGTGACTTGTGTAATAGGTCGAGATCCGCGTAATCTCGGGCCCCTGATGAATGATGATTGATGAGCTTCAGTTTGCATTGCAAAATGTAGGCATTGTTCGCTATTTGGTAAACAAGGTCAGCGGGTACATTACACGGTGTATTACGCTGAAGAGAATACGGGTTAATTACGATATCTTTAATTCCATCTATAGTCGATAGGAATGATGTTGGAATATGAAAGTGGAAATATCGATCGATCACACACAACACCGTCTCGACTCGCCTGGGTGTCTGCCGAGATCAGGACTCTTGTTCCTATCGCGATTGCCAAATATCGAGCTAAGGCTGACCAGTATAAGCCCAGTCTCCGGTTAGATATAGTTACGGATCTAGGGATTCAAGTTATAATGGTTTATTTAAGGAGAATGCTCGGTAAGAGACGGGAATGTGACGGCAGCGCGGGCGGCCGTCAGCCCGTCACCCACCTGTCCGAGTACCATCACCTCTATTGTGAGATGCGCTCGCTCGCTGCCGGCATGCCACAAATTGAAATCTGTTTCGTTATGCCCCTACCCTGTCAAAGTATCTAGCTGACATATAAAAATGCCGCTGCTACAAGCCGATTATAAATTAGAAACTAACCTACACGCCGTCGCACGATGCCACAAACAGTTGCGTGTTACGTTTTAAAATCAATCAACATGATAGTCACTCAACAATATCAAATTTCCATTAACTTACATCGAAACAATCGATGGTTTAATTGATTAGAAAAACATGGTTAGGGACGAGCTTCGTCACTCACGAGTGTTTACTGCTACATACGAATATTAGTCTAAATTAAAAGTAGCGACGGATACCAAATGTCGATCATTTAGCCGGGCGGCCCTAGAGACTCCATTAGGGGCAATAAAATGCCTATTATTATCGAGGACCGAAAAGCCAATGCACGCGATGCAATTACTTGATTGGCGGTGTTCTGGCCTGGTCTGGCTGAGCTGTGATTGATGGTGTACGTAATTAGAAAATACTTCAGCATGTGTCTTCATCGTACAATCTTAATTGCGGGCAGCACTTACCTCGCTGACTCAGCCGGCGCGTGCGGCACTCATGCCCACTTGAAAAATATCCGCATCTGATGTGGTTATTATTGAATAAGTGCAGGAAAGTCGGCTCGATGCACCATCCGTGGTCAGACACTTTTAATATCTGTTCCCGAAATATTGTGTCTGTGCCTTTTTCCAGACTAAAGAAAACCTATTGTTTCAGGACTTTACTGTCGAAATTATTATTCGGCCATTACTCCGACATTATCCCAAATGTTGAACCATATTTAGTCTTAGAATGCTTGTATACATACTCGTACCTACATTAATTGTAATGCATATGAAGTTTCCGAATCTGGGCTTATTAGACTTGACAATGAATGTACGACGTACGTATGAATCACGCGTATTCACCGAAACAATCTCATATTGGCACTGAAACAGTGTAAACTAATTGGTGTTCCATCGAGCATTAAAGTACGTACTTGAGAGTGTTGGGAGTTCATAGCCACATGATGGAGCGAGCTGAAAATATCAATTTGTCTGGAAATATCTGCGATATCTGGTGGGCCATAAATCTGCGAGGTGTCGGTGCTATCGGCCGCTCACTCTCTGCCTGATGGTAAATATCATTTGCAAAGCAGCTTATGAAACATTTAAAGTAGCCACTGCCAGACTGTGAGTAAGGAGCAAGGGAATTCTGTATATTATAAAACGAGCAATATTTCATACATTACTTTTGTATTTATAAAAGTCATGGTCAAAAACGGTTCTACCAATCATTACATGCAAATGACTTTTACAATGTAGGTGGACTGCTTTTATAAGGAAAATCGATCCATATAATAGGTATTATGTTGTGTATCAAGTTTGGTGTTTCTGTTATTTTTACGGCGTCATACATATATTGTCAGGGATAGTAACTACCAAAGCACAGTTCAAATATCAAACAATTGACACTCAAATTGATCCTAATTGAATTTGTTAGTTACGCGGTATTGCACTATCTCCGACGATATCCAATCCAAACTTTATTCTCACAACAGCTTTTCGGTATCAAAGAAAACTGGGAAAATCTATGAATTTGCCTTTGACTTCATGCCGATCTATCTACAAAATCGTCTAAATGTGTATGTTTTTTTGCCGATTATTAAAAAGATTTCAATAACATTGTTGATTCTCCCTGACTAAATTTGGATTGCGTTAGCATGGTTAATCTCGTGAGCGAGACCCGGCGAGTCTGGAGGCGCGTTGTCCCTGCGCTACAGCCGCTAGCCTCCAGCAACTAATCGACCTATTAATAAGGGGCTCAGTGCTAATACGACTAATTAAAACTGCCATCTTAAGACGCCGCAGTTTTTGGGCACACTCCAGCCGGATTATTCCGGCGTATGCCGTGCTTACACTAACACTTACAATATTTTATGCGAGCTGCACTCATTTGTATTTAATATCTTGTTGTTTTCTACTACTTCTACTACTTTTTAGGTAGCTAATGGCGAAAGATAAAATAAAACCGTGACAAGTTGTTTTTGAGGTGTAAGAATGTTGTTTGGAAGTAATATTATTTACTTACAGCTTACAGGTTATATACAAATGTGAAATGTTGTATTTACCTCTTATATTAAACCGCGGGATTTTATGTACCGTAAAACAGGGTAAATAGGAATGGCGGGGTAAATATGAACGTACAGTAAACTGGTCTGTTAGCCCAGGACGAACAGACCAATTTGGAACAACAGATTTTTTCATATGTGTTATTCTAAACTGGACTGTTTGTCCTGGGCTAACAGACTAGTTTACTCTACATTCCTATTTACCCCTTTTTACGGTATTTATAAGTTTAAGTTGAGTCATGTATCTATTGAATAGTCTATACTAGGTTTTAGTTACGTGCGAGTACCTACGTTAAGTTTAGTGACTCGTGTCGAAAGGGCCCAGTGGTTGCTATCGAAACGACAGGATATTATAATATTATATGACATATGTAGATAAATAAATAGGTACGTATACGTATGTGAAAGATTCGCCAAAAAAGCTGTTTTCTCAGTTAAATTTGCATGCAAATGCTATCGATTCGACTGTAACGCTCATCGCTCGTAATTTTAGCCCGAGGGAAACGTTTAGAACGGCCCGTGACTGCGTTGACAGGGCGCGGCCTCTTTGTCGGCTTCTCTTTGATGCGCGGGCGCCGGTAGCGCAGCTTCGAGTGCCAGTTTACGAGCACTGACGGTTTATTGCTCTGCCAGGTTTAATCAATGAGAGCATTATGGCAATTAGGCGAGCCATGCGTTGCGCTATTGCCTAATTTTTGTACGCCTGATTCCAAGGGCTTCACGATTTTCTGGTTTAGTATTGGCATGTAAACTAAGATGTATAATTTATGCTCTCTAGTTAGATATGCATAAAATATATCTGTCATTGTTTAAATTCCCTTTACCTATACAATATTTTCATCATATCATTAGGTACCTATACAATATTATTTTCTTAGCAGCCATGATATTACCTGAGTATTCCCGAAATAAAACTATTGTAACGGTTAATTAATAAAATGAATTTAATAGTATCCCAACTTTTAGAATATTTTACAGGGCTCGTGGTCTAGGGGGTGCCTGATAATCAAGGATCGGACAAACGCCCGTCATTTTGAAAACAGAACCCTGTTCCGCATGGTAGAGACTTCCTTATCTTATGATGTTAACATATTTTATTAATTTAAAATATTGATTTATTTATTTAAGATGTTTTTTTATAATACTAACACAAAGTATATATTTAGTAGATCTCAACTATTTATTTCTTAGATACTTGTGCACACCATAATTGTTCGAAACGTCGTTACAACGTTAATGAATATACGCGGTATAAATCGTTTAAATCGTTTTATTTCATGAATAACTATCGCGATAACCGAAAAAGATAATTATACACTCCATAGATCAAAATTCAATATCAAAAATTCTAAGTCTTTTATTTGTCGTAAATTCACAATCAGGGTAAATCCATACAAGTAAGAAGGAGTTGGGATCTCCTAAACAGATAATTTGTGATAATGTTATTAAAAAATATCTTATAAAATAAAATATGTTAACATTATAAGATAAGGAAGTCTCTACTGTACGGAACAGGGTTATTTTTTCGAAATGACGGGCGTTTGTCCGATCCTTGCTGATAATGGAGGCTATTTGATAGTTGATCCATCAAAATAAGACAATAAATATAAAACTACCCACATACAAAATTAAAATAGGTAGTTCATCAATTTCCATCAAAGTGCAATTTTCTATCTAGCCTACTACCGCGAACTCTGAAATATATTGTACTTGTACATACAAAAAAATCCGTCGAATTGAGAAACACCTCCTTTTTTGAAATCGGTTATAAAATAAACAAATCAATAAGAAGATCGTGCGATTGATCTTTAATTAAAATACTGAAATTGTGTACTATAGTAACGGAACTGGACTATAGTCGAATAGTTTTACGACAACTTCGATGCACCTGTATTTTTGCACTCGACTATACTCTTACTTAGCTAATTGCTTCCCGCGCGGCAAGCTCGACAGAAGGTGTCGCCGTGTTCGCGTCCTAGTAATTGACTTCTTGAACGTTTAAAACAATTAAGCCTCATACGCCGGTTGCTCTGAGCTGGTTCCCGAGAGCAATATATTTAGCGTCATTAAGGGCGTACCGTTTATGCGCTATAACACCAGTACCGCGAATCTGCGCGCAAAAACGATGTTTCATCAACACCAACCCCGACCGGCGAGGTAATTAGGTAGCTTCGATTGGGAATATGGATGGCTTTAAGCGAAAGGTTGACATCCTATTATTGCACACATAGGGCTTAGAACAATGCACTGCGTTCCCTTTTAAACTTTAAAATTATGTGGGCGTAAAGCATCTCATTGTTAGATAGTGACCTTACATCGTTAACTTTGTGATTGAAAACTATAGGAAATGTCAAGCTAAATCAAATATAATTCACGAGACAAATAATGATTAATTAATGTAATTTCAGTGCTCACCTTAGTAAAATGTGTATAGGTATATATTTATTGTAAGACCTGTAGAAACGTTTCAAATAAGTAGTGGTCTATAGTCTAATAACCTTCAATACAATATATTATTTTAATAATTTTAATGATCTAGTAATTCAATACAAGGAAAAAAAATGAGTCAGCCGAGGCTACAATTAAGACCTTCTATTTAAACTTATTAAATAGAATCACAATTATTTTAATTAGTTAAAGTGTTACTAGGTATTACAATATTTTACTTGTAGTTCGTTATATTGGATGTTTTGTTTTTTTCTTTTTCGTGAATTATTGTAACTACTTATTATCTGCGTGTATTTGCTATTAAATTAGTATATTGGTATAGTAGTTTAAAAAAGACATATTTCCAATTAAAATAAATATTTTTTCATAACAAAAAATATCTACATCTCCTAATATATTCCTGGTTCTTTTCTGCAGCAATCATTTATTGGTAATAAAATGATATCGTTACAGCTTCAAGCTCGCTGTAATAGGCGAGACCGATCGCCGCCGAATTTGCAAAAAACTTATCGGCTCAGCTCGGGAGCAGACTCCAGATTGCTGCATACGGTCAGAAACAGTATTCTTGGTGAAACTTTCTCGATTGTAAAACTGGAGGTTGTATGCTTGATAATAATAATAATACACGGTGTTAATAATTAATTAATTTGTTACTAATCGAAATTAACAAAGTATTTATACACAGCAGCACATATTATAAGATTATAAGGGCTAGTTTAACCATACCCGAATAAAATACATTTATCAGATAAATTATAGTAGTTCTTTTTTTATATGCCTGGCGAGAAAAATAGTGATATAAACATACCGTCTAAAGAATGTAGCTTTTGACGCCTTCAGTTTTTCCTTTCAAAACTTAATCAGTTGATTAAGTTAAGGGCAGTTGCCCATATCGTCAGTTGTTGTAATATGAATTACTATAGGGTGGGTCAGTGATAAATTCACTTTTGTCTCGACCTCCTTTGTTAAAATTCATGTATCATTGGCCCACCCTTTATATCGCCAAATCACGATTTTACAGGAAAACCAAAAACTAATTGATCAATGATCATTTTTATAAAAAGCATGTTGTAGGTACCTTTTAGTTACCTACTTATCCCATTGCAATGGTGTTTATCTTATTTGTTTTAATTTTTGACGCCTAATTTACAATTAGTTACTAAGACTACTATTATAATTTAGGAAATGTCTGGCGCTTACGCTAAATATTAAAAATGTAGATAAGTTAAGAGTTTAATGAAGAACATCATAAGTGGATCTTGAATTTTAACGTAATTAACAATTCTAAATCAAATGACGCTCGAGTCATATAGGTACAATAGAGATGACTCTTACAGCATTGACGTTTATAAAATATGATGGGTAGGTAGTTAGGTGCATTAAGCAGGACGTATTTCGTACTTATAAATTATACTTACGTTAAGATATAGTCGATGATTTTTTTTTTTGAAAACTTGCACTTACCAACCTTGCAAGTTAACTTTTAGTAAAATGGATAAAATGTTAACGTACTCGACACTTTTTTTAATAGATAAGTATTAACTTTTTTTGCAGTTTGCAGTCGAACTGTATACTTACATCAATTTGGACATTTTGGTGGCTACATTTTCATATGTATTCATTGTTTTCCTAATAACTATGTACCTATGTAATTTATTGTTTTCCGAATAGTATGGGTGTAAGTGTAGTACTTGTAGGGTCCGACATGCATCGTGGTCATACCGGTCATGCGTTTATCGTCCTACGCGTCACTTTCGCACTTTGATACTTGTTAGAATGTGATGGCAACGACGACAAACGATTAAACGTCCGGATCATCATAAGTATCATAACTCTACAGTTCCTTTGTTTTGCTGACGGTACCAGCGGCTGGCACAAAGCACCGCTATGGGTCGGTAGTACAGGGTGCTTAAATTGCGATCAAACATAATCGGGCCGAGCTCATCGCTGCCTGTTTCCATCTGACATGATCACTACCATGCTACACTACAATGTAATGGTGCTTATAAGACGTTTACTCACATGTAGGTACATTGCATAGTTAATTGCGACAAGTATTTGAAAGTCAGTTTGAACGCGAACATCACGTTCAGTCTACAGTCTACCTAATTTCTTATGGTTATGTGGTTCAAAACGGTAAAAAGGAACATTTCTCATTTCTAAGCTCGTCTGTCGAGGCTAGGTCTGAAGAGTGGGTTAACGTACCGCAGGTACTGAAATGCTTTTATTAATAATAATATTAACCCTTTGAACCACAAATGTGGTTCTGTGTTGGACCACTTTTGGCCTACCACGTCATCAACCACTAAAGTGGCCATCGAGTAAGATGTCAATGTGTCCTGCTGACAGATACCTGTGGTTTTTGTTGTTCATTACTTCATTAGAGTGTGATCCTGACGTTTCACTTACAATTTTGGTGGGAAATTAAAAAAATCTTAGGATGGTCACACTTTGTATATGGAAATTATAAGTTTTGATAGGTGCTAGAATATATTTTTGATTTATGTGTATACAAAGTTATGAGACTAAAGGAAATACATTAAAAATATACATTGACGTCACGTTCACCCAGTTAAAATTAACGAGACACACATATACACGAACCGATGCATAATTATATTATTATCACACTTAGTCACAATAAACGATTATAATTTTTAATAATCTATTTCAATTATAAATCTCTTTGCAAACTGGCCCCCTTTATGAGATTCAATCAAATTTCTATTCCACTTAATCAAATTTCTAAGAACCTGTGAGAACTATATCTTAAAGTATCAAAATATGAACACCATTGCTTATTTATTTTTAATCATAGATCATTAGTGGATACCTACCGCATGAAAATAAATGTCTACAAAATTTGCTTGGTCGGAATCTAGTAGAGTAGAGATACTTGGGAATAGTAAGTCACATTTTGATATGAGGTAGTCGTTTAAAAGGTTAAACACTTCAATAATCATGCTTCTTGATGTCCAATGAATGTAGTCCTCAAGTGAACATTATATTCAGGGATCGGATAAATGTGCGTCATTGCTCGCAATAATATGCACATGACTCCAAAGTGGATTAGATTAATAATCAAACGAATAATTTTTAGACTTTTGATTTCGAAGCTTTGAGGTGACTATTTACAAAGGTTTTCATAGTTACCGGTGTCAAATAGGTAATTTTCTGAAAATGATTAATTATTCATTATATACAACTTTGGAGTCATGTTCATATTATTGCGAACAATGACGCACATTAGTCCGATCTCTGATTATATTACACTCGATTATGACAACCTAGGAACAAGAGCTGCTGTGTTTATAAATCTAAAATCATTTCTAATTATACCCAATGGAATTCGGTACAAATGTCTTTCCTTCACTCTGTAACCTGAGTTTTCAGAGAGCGTTTGTTTCAGAAGCCGTAATCTCCTGAGATTAACACGGGGACCGTAACACTTGGCGTACTTGGCGTAACAAACGCCGCCGCCGGTGTCGGGTGGCGTGTGGCGTGGCATTGGCGCCACTTCTCTTAGCCGGCAGCTCCTGGACATTATCTTTATGTCTGAAGATTCCATCACTCTTGATGAGCCGAGAATAGATTGGGAGTACTTGTAGAAAAACTGTGCTGCGTGCATGTGGCTTTATGGACGGGGGATAGGTACTTACAGTTCTCTTGTTGCAGTAGTATCTGTTGCTATACCTAAATTACCTAATCAATAACAATTTACGTTTGCACAACTATACACGGTGGTCCAAACCTTGACGTCAAAAAAATTTTTTTAGGTTCCCTACGTCATGGGCTATCAGAATATACCCCATGTATATTAACCGATTTTTTGTAGTTTTCGAGTTATGAATATTTGAAAAAAAAATTTTGAGATATTCTGGAATGAAGAAATTTATTGGTAAAAAAAAACTATTGGGTTTTTTTAATATTTTCTTTCTGTAAAAGTATTACTACAAATAAAGCATTTACTGACAAAAAAATTAGCGTCCTCACTTTGATACAAGTAGGATAAAAAATACCAAATTCAAAATTTTACGTTAACAATGCTTCAAAATAGCATTAATGTACGTAAATAAAAAAATAAAACATATCCCAAGGATTTTTGGTAATGTAAAGACTGCCCTAGACCTTAAACCTTCGTAAAAGCAAAAAAAAAGTGATATGTACTTAATAATGACGATTTTTCGGAGTAGTCGGTCAAATAAATTTGAACAGCTTAAAATTTTAAAGTACTAAAAAATGACTTGAATAACTACACAAATTGAGTTTTCGTGGTATTTTCTGTCTTTGTTTATTGATAAGAACAACAAAACAGACGAAATTTCACTTTATTTTTAAATTAAAACTTTAGAAGTTTTTTTTTAAGTTTATTTGACCGACTAATCCGAAAAATTCTCATTATTAAGTATCACTTTTTTTTTGCTTTTACGAAGGTTTAAGGTCTAGGGCAGTCTTTACATTACCAAAAATCCTTGGGATATGTTTTATTTTTTTATTTACGTACATTAATGCTATTTTGATGCGTTTTTAGCGTAAAATTTTGAATTTGGTATTTTTTTATCCTACTTGTATCAAAGTGAGGACGCTAATTTTTTTGTCAGTAAATTCTTTATTTGTAGTAATACTTTTACAAAAAGAAACTAGTTAAAAAATCCAACAGTTTTTTTTTATTAATAAATTTCTTCATTTAAGAATTTCTCTAAAATTTTTTTTCAAAAATTCATAACTCGAAAACTACATAAAATCGGCTGACATACATGGGGTATATTCTGATAGCTGGAGGCAAGATGTGAGGAATCTAAAAAAAAATTTTTGACTTCAAGGTTTGGACCACCCTGTATTAAATATATACTATGTACATACCTACATTATACCATACCATATAAATGAATCGAATGCCATTTGTTTTTATGTAGCTTTTCTTTGTCGGACACTTCCACAGGAAATTATTAGATTCTTGCTGCTGTTTGTAGTTACGATACCATAAAATATGATTGGCACAAACTTATTTTAAGATTTTTATATTGTCTGCGAGGATATAAATTAAGCAAATACTCTTTGAATAAAATCATTAAATCGTTTTTTTATCTAAGTATTTTATTATGCTTCTTATCCTAGGTACCGTACCTGTTTACATCATTTTGTTATGTGGGTAAAACTTTATTTACTTTGAATGTAACTATTCTTTACTTATCTATACTTACCTACTAATAAACATATCTAGTATATAAATATAAGCGTATTAAGTAATCTTCAAAAAATGGCACCCAAGAAGAATGTAATTATTAACACATCTGTTGTGTGGAAACATCTCTCTTCACCCAAGCGGTAGGTGATCACAATTGTCACCAATTAACAGTGTGGGCGCGCGCAAAAAACGACCACCACCGTAGAACACCTTGGCTAATGTGCCAGTTGACATACTGAGGTCCCGGGGAGAATGCGAGCCGCGGGGGTGCTCGCCCTAATAGAGCCTCAAGTGTCCAAACATGGACCCTTAAGTCTACCACCACGAATCTCGAAATACGTAATTTTCGTGACTTTGTCTCTGTCTCTCCAAAGACGGGTTAACTAGAGTGACAGAGATAAATTTTCGGATTTCGAAGTTCGTGGTAGGGCCGCTGATCACGTGGCGCTAGCGATATGATCTCCCTTTTTTGCGAACACATGCGTTAATTTTTTGCGACCGATTTCAGGGAAGTTTGGTCATTTGTGATTTCGAATCAGGTGTTGACCGAGATTTAATGACAATGCGGTTTCCAGAGAAATTTTCAAAATGAAACCTATAAAACTTGAATGAAACTTGTAATAATAATAATACATTCTTTATTGTGCCAAAACAAACAAGCTTAAAATTACAATACAATAAAAACGAGCAACAACAGGCGGTCTTATCGCTAAGAGCGATCTCTTACAGACAACCATACCTAAGGAAGAAGAAATAAGTAAGTACCTAAGTTGTAAGTTTATATAGGTACAGAAAAATAATTCCATCTAATTATATAATTATTGATGGTTTTTTTGAAGTAGATATAACTACAAAATATAATAATAAAGGTTATATGGAAGAGATCCTTTACTGGGATAATTTCGCCTTTGTATCAATCTAAATTGTTGTAAAGATGTGTATATTTACCTGTGTTTTGTGTACAATAAAAAAATTACATACATTACATTTACATACCTATACAAACTCCATACATTTTTAATTACTAAGAAATACATGTTGTATTTCTTAGTAATTAAAAACGTATTTATAAGCATGCATTCATTTATGCATTAAAAGCTGGACAATACCTAGCTGGACCACACCTTACGAAACTATACCTCTATCAATGGTTTGTGGTCAATCACTCGTTCTCAATACTTGAATACAACAATGGGCTCAATGACAACATCTCATAGAATTGCAACAAGTCGCGGGCGTGAAGAGTGATGTAGAGACCCAGGGGGTAGCTAATGTAAAACGTATGATTGTGCTATTACCATGTGGCTATATTAAAGAAGCTTTTGTACTAGGTTTTCATTCAACAGCATATACCTAGGTACAATCGACACGTGAATCTCTGATTTTTTTCTGATATTAGGCGATTTCCTATGAAATTGGCGTTTTGTATGGAGAGTTTTGTGAAAAGTCTATTTTCCATACAGTGAATTTTAAATAAATATATATTTAAAAAAAATTGTGTGTTTTTTTATGTCAAAATCAAAATAAACCAATTTTGCCTGTAATGCCTGTAAACACTTCTAAGGCGTGTTATCTATATCTCTATTTCGGAAACAAGGTACTATCATACATATAAATTGCAAACATAATATGAACCGGCAGCATATATGGCAAGAGTTGTTTTCAAAGCTTATTTTTAAGGGATTAAAACTATTATTAGTATGAAAAAACCTTTGTTACACAGTGCACTGTTGAAACAAAGAATACATATAAGATTCTCTTTGCATAATAAAATAAGGAATCAACTGAAATCTATGACCAAAAACGCCATTTTCATAGGTAATGACATTGACCAGGAAATAATATTCGCACTAGCCACAGAGACAAAACCCCTCGTTGAAACATTGACAAATACATACTTATTAGCTTTGAGGTAGATATAAACAAAGCAAATGGTAACAATAATAATTGTATGTATTTAATGACGTAAAGAGTGGCTTAATAAGTAGCCGTAACTGTATGCCAACTCCGGAACAACTGGTTAAACTCACACGATAATTATCTGTCGTTAGAAAAGCTAAATAGTACTTTCTGACATTTAAAAATTCAACAATATGACTGACTTAAAGTACCTTGCCTGGTTTCGTTTCTAGCCGTTTACATTACACAAAATACGTAATTAATAATCCTTTCCTCGTATTTTTACGGAATTGTCTGAATCCTTTTATTGCTGTTGTTTGTGTCATTAGGATTAGAACGTACGTGTACGTAAATAACAGGTGTATCTATAAAATGTTTCGAATATCATATTCATAGTCATAGCACATCCCTTTCAAAGTAGAAGTTATTGAAGTGTCGCGATAAATAAAAAGTCCTAAGACCATCATTTATGATTAAATTGTCCCGCGACATTTATTAATAACAAGTGAATATCGTGAAACATTTGAAGAGTACTGACGTCTATCTTCAAAAATAAAAATAAAAAAATTATATTATTATTTCTTATTATGAAAGAGGTTAGAACTCCATGTTTGTCAAGCGAATGTAGCTAACTTACGTAGCTTTTAAATTAATTGTAGCAATACATCTCAAATGCCAATTTCAATTTACCTAATCAATAACCTTCTTAAAATAATAAATGCAATTGTCAGAAAATATTGTGACAACATCATTAAAAACTGTTCAGTCAACAATAGTGCGAGGTTTTCAATGAAGTTTACAAAGAGAAAGCTCTCACAACTCACAATGGATCTCAAAGTTAGTTGTATCACATCTGTTTCTGAAGAATGGCACGGTGTGGTTCTTATTTCTTAATAGCTCGTTTTGTTTAATTGTGTGAAATCAATCTGTCAAAATAAGGAGTAGGGATCTTGTTTTCTATAAGAGAGTGTTTGTGTACGTTGTTGTTAGAACAGTGTGCGTAAAATTTATAGGTTAAGTTAGTTTAGTACAGGCAAGTCTATTTTTGTATCAAGTATGAAAATGTTTTTTCAACGTGACTTACCTATTTTAAGTTGGTGTTAGAGCCTTCAGTATCAATGTTATGAGTTATTACATTATTACTATTATTGACAAAATGTAAGGCTTTTGAAAGTAGAGACGGTATTCTAATTATAATAAAATAAATCTTTGAAGAAATTACCACTGTTACACCCTGTATGACATACCTACCATATTGATATGAGGGGAAACTTTAGTACCTACTAATAAAACCGGAACTCGCCCATTCAGGCCACCCTAGATGCCTGACAAGCAGTTACCTACACTAATCATATTATATTTATAGCGCTAATACATAACGATGATTATTATTTAGATTTATGTCGCTGAAACTGGGCTAAGTGGCAAGACAATTATCGATCGAGGGAAATGCAAAGGTCTTAATCTTAGCCTACCAGGAAAATAAGCATAATGTAGCCTTTACTCCTTCCATGATAGAATCCCTTAGTTATCGTCACAAACTTGTAGGAAGTGTATACTTGATGTCATACAATGCTTGGTAAAGAGTAATTATTTATTTAAATTAACATATTATTTTTTACACCTACTTATTAGTCTACCCACCTACCTAATAGTTTTTTTAGGATCCAAAAAAAAAGGGAAAAATTCTCGCTCAATGTTCTGATTAATTTTAAGCTAAGTGTAGATACTTGCTGTCTGTAGGAAACATGCGACATGGTCAGTATTTATCAACTGATCCATAATAAGTTTAGTTGGAATGCGAGTCGTGTGGAGTGAAGGCAGCTCTGCCCGAGATAGATATGTCTTCGTCAAAATTTACATAAATGATGTATGTGATCCGCCTAATGCCGTCGGTTGGTCATTTATTAACCGGTTAAAGCGAGGCTGTACGCGCTGCGTCTGCGCATAGCGCGCGTGCCGGCGTGCGCGCCGACAGCGCCGGCGACGCCGGACCACACTGAAACACCTCGCGATGTGGCCTCGAGCTAGGTCAAACCTGTTGACGTCCTTATCTTTAAAATCACGAGCATTGTCCAAATTGATGGACGTGCGATCCATTCAGCATCTTAAAAGAAAAAAGTGTTTGTGTAAGTTTTTTGCGATGTCAATAAAAAAATGAAGCCTTCGGGTACCGTCCACGTGTGAAGCGCACACGCCCTCGGGCCGGTGCGCGGGCGCCGGCCCCGGCGCGGGTGGTCTGCGCGCGCCGCCCGCAGGAGGCGTCAGCTTAACACGTCTACACACCACACAATCCTACTACCGCTCTAACCACTACAGTATAGGACCTATAACAATCTACATAAGGCACCAATTCTACTCTACTGACAAAACAATCTTCTCAAAATATCAAGCCGATATGAGCAACTCATTACGCATGATAGTAGGTCTACCGAAAGTAAAGATTTGGATGTAATAACAGATGGGTGTTAATTGCTATCATGAGGCGTCAATAATTGTTTTTTTAGCCACTAATGGCAATGGAAGTTCCGGGTTATGAAAGTTTTTGTAGGGTATAATCAAGTCGTAATCAGTGGGTCGGGGCTAGAGCGTGTGAGCTACTCTCCGCGGACTCACTTCACCGCGGGGAAATTATTAGTTTGGTGAATTTACTCGACACTAGTTTCGTGTTGAAGCGCTTGTGAGTATCGTATGAAGACATTAGAGGGATCTTTATGAGCCGTTGCGTGTGGTTCCTCTGTAATTCATGGTGCAATCATATAACTCGTGTCCCTGCAATTTACGACTATGAACAGCCGGTAGGTAACGCTATGAAATCGGAGATATATTAGCTTTTTGTTACGCGCCGTCACTGGGCGGACATTTAGCAATACATATCGTTATTTATAAAGGAATAAACGTAAAATAGTACAAACTAAACGTATAAACAATTTGTACATTTCCTAATATTTGACTATCGCTAATAATAATAAATCAAGCATGGGTTTCTTCCGAGTTTGTCACAAAAAATGCATTGCTGAAATATTTTAAGACTCATCTGTCAGATCTTAAACAGTTTTTGTACAATTTGTGGATGCTGTTTTTCTGGGACAGAAGGCGGCGTGAGTGCTAATGAGACGAATTTGGGAGAGGAAACGTTAGGTTCGAGTTACAAAAAATAGCTTGGTAAATTAATAAGTGTTGTAACGAGGCGTGAATCCAACAAGGTAAATATCGCAGTGTTGCGGGTTCGTGACCCCGGGGCCACCCACGCGGCGAGTCCGCGGCGTCACTCGCCGTCGCTCTTCCTCTGACACCAACATTAATAACACCGCGCCGCTCCTCAACTGTTTATGGATAACATTTTCATCACGAACTTTGTACATAACAACGATTAAAATATTATAGATAGATATGCTTGTTCCGGTCAATTATTTATCAAAAATAAACCACCAGAGAGATGGTTGCTGTAATAAACTAAATGAGTAAGCACTATTTCCATATTGTTTTTTCGTAGAACTGATAAACTTGATTGCGGCGTGAATAAAAGCCTTATACTCAAGGAAAACCAAAATAGGAAAGCGATCTTGCAAATAAATGGGGACGTATAACTACTTACAGTAAACACGATCCGACAGATCCTATCGCAAAACCCACTATTTTCCATCAACGTCGGCCATATTTTTGTCAATTTTTCGTCTGACATATCCCATTTCGTATTCAGAAAAACACGGAGCAGACGTGAAGTTGGAAAACAAGGGAATAGAAAAAAGAGGTTCTCGGTCGAAACGACAGATAATCGTGTTAGCCGGCCGCAGCGGCGAATAACTGATGCGGCCGCTGCACCGAACCCAATGAGATTGCGGTGTTTTTTCCGCCGACGCTCCACGGAGACAAACAAGGGATGCAAATTCGTGTTGACACCGCGATCCATCTTGTTCGCCTCTCTGGAGACCAGTTCCTGGGCAAATAGTGCCGTGATTGAAACGTCTGAGAGCTTTATTTGTGCAAGGTCTCTCGTGTTTTTGTTTCCGCGTGCCACCTGGTTTGGGGTATATGTGGGTTCATAAATCAATCAATTCAAATGTTACGTGCATATACAAGTACGGCTCTAATATTTGATCTTAGGTACTCAATGTTACGACTGGGTCAGTGAGTAGCAGAGGCTGGTACGTTTCGTTTAATCTTGAAAACAAAACAGCATCGTAAAACAGGAGGCGCGATGCGGCGGCGGGCAACACAAACTGTGACCTTACTCGCATGATGGACGGTCCACGCCCGGATGCACCGCTCGGGCTGCATGGGCGACTGCTGAAATATTCACAACTACAGCTTTACAGTCCGAGTAGGTACTCATAAATACTCACCGCCAACTTTCGGCATTCACGCGGATACATTTTGGGCATAATTCTGAAAAAGATATATTATACTATATCTTTCATAATTATTTTAATGACACACGGGGCTTAATCGCGTAAACTTATGTTTAATATTATCCTAACGTTTTGGGCATGACGTTACACCCTCGATCGTAGGCAGACCTAAGTTTACGCGACTCATAAGACTCATAAGTTCACGCGTTTAAGAACCATTTGTCGTTAAAATATAAGTGATAATTGTAAAACTTTAAATCAATTTGATTTATGATTAATATTAATGTAATGATTATAAATTGATTTATTTATAATATTATATAATCTTTTTTTTTCAAAACTACGGCCAAAATTGCCAAAATTCGATTTACGAGAGTTCGACGTATTTTTGTACCTATATCTACTTGTTATTGTCGTAGAAATTTAAATGCCGTGTTGTATACTGTGTTAACTGTGTAAGTAATTAATAATCTTTCGCTATCTATTTTATACAACTCTATATCCAACCTCCACTTTTCGTTTGTGGTATATATATATCGCGCTCGCAGCCTCGCACTGACATATCGGAGCGAGCGTGATGGCCTGCTTTACATATCGAGGAAAACCTAACGTTACCGATACTTGCATAAGGTACGGCTGCTGCAGCTTCGTCTGAAAATACCAGTATCTATATAGGTATATGTAAAATTGGCGTGAACAGGTTTCGTAGTCACCTGTTTCCTCTTCCGATATTAGACCAGTGACAAAATTTATTTCAATAATAATTTGAGGATATATAAGTCTCTGTCGGTGTGTTTTTTTTTAATATACAAAATATATTGTTTTATTATGAGTGTCCGAAAACGCATTAAAAATTTGGCTCTAAATCCTAATAGGACGTGGGTACTGATTGTCGATCTGGAGTCAGCGTTTTAATATTCGGTCATCTCGTCCTAACATGTCTAACCTAATCGTTTTTGTAGAGTTCACGTCGAGGCTGAATATAAAACATTTAACGTAGGTTGAGGTACAAGTCATTCAAGATATGCATCAATGTGACTAATTCGGATTGATCAAGCCGTCAAATTGTTCCCAAATGAATCATACGTAGGTATTTTATGAAACGATTCAGTACTTGATAAGTAGTTGTAAATCAATTTCATTACAAGCGAACCAACACCTTCGCCATAGCATCGGATCTATCCAATCATGGTAAATGGCGAAGTTAAATAATTACCGCATCGAATTAAAACTTACAGTTAAATAACTGACATCTCTCTTATATCTTGAGTGTCGTGATTTTTATTTTTGAGTACTTGTATAAATTCACGATCAAACCATGTTATAATATGCTAAGTTAAGATATGTTTTAATTCCCACACAATTCCTACAAATACTTAATATTCCTTCCTATAGGTCCTAAATATGTATTTTGCTTTATTTCATTTAATGTAATGCCATGACTTCATTTAGAAATCGATTAGTTTTCAAAAATCGTAGCTCGTCATAAATTTTTCCATTTTATTTCTAAACGTGCGGCTTGGCATTGGCATTTTCAAAAAGTAGGTAAAAGTAGAATTATAGCTTAGACAAGTCGTTTGACCTAAAATTACTTCAAAAAAAATTTTCAGTCCAGAGATCTGAAAAGAATCAGGCACTAAAAGGCAAAAAAAATCTTCGTTTAAGTTACCGTTGATATAATACGAGTATTAAGGTTACCCACAGATTGGACGTAGCCAGCTAGGTACTTACTGCATAACTTGCATGTCAAATGTAAAACTAAAATAGTACATTATGATACAAGTGTGCTAAGTTGATCATTATACTCGAGGCGGTATTGTGCGCGCGAGCTGCAAGCGAGCGCGCATAAGATAGCAGAGAGTATAATGATCAATGCACACGAGTTTCATACGACGTTTTTCAACGCACTTGCGAGGAATACCCGACTTTTAGTAACACTTTCACCAACCTTTGTTGCTAGGTAATTACTACTTATACTTAGATACTATCCCAAAGTTACGTTTAACCATTTTATTTTATTCTTGATCATTACTTGAAGTTCACCATTCACATGAAAGTAGTAACAGTAAACACAACAAAATAAACGCAACAAACATTTGAAATTCACTCCACTCCGAATAACAAAATTAACAAATACAATGGTAACTTTAAAACGGCGCGCGCATACCTAAGGAATATTTAAACGCGCGCAAAAATGTAAGGCAGCAATCCTATCGACAAACAGCCAATATAAAAAAAAACTGCGAATCATTTACGATTATCATAAAATAAAAATACGATAACTTTACATTTATTTTATATAATTATCTACTTGATCAATTGGATGCACAATTTAAATATTTCATTTATTTATTTACGAAAATTTATAGTATTTTGAAATAATATTCTGGATTCCGCTATTTCTGCCACATGTCAACTCTTTGGTCAATTTAAAAAATAAATATAACCTGACTAAATTCGGATCCTTCATCTACATGACATAATACTTGCAAACAGTGCTGCAAACTCCACCTGCATGAAAAAAAGGAGACTTGGAAGAAAAAAATCAGGAGACAACAAAAAAAATCAGAAGATTAAAAAAACATACCTTTTTGTGCTAATTATAAATTAATTTGATTTAGTAAAATAATTTAGTGAAACAGACAACACACAAAAAACAACATGACATGCATTTTACTTTATTCTCGTCTCATGACAATCAGACTTGACAGTTGACAGTGTTGACACTGACAGTTACTTTGAGGTTTTACCTTTTATACATTCCTATTCTATACATTTTCGCTTATTGTCTTTCTTCTTGATGTTGCTCATGCTCATACATGCTCTTATTTTATAGAGAGAGCATTTCCTTGGTGATATTGTGGGCAAAGCAAGAACTTTTACTGTATAGCCTTGTACAGTGCAAAACCAAAAACACACACCACAAAACATTAATTTTATTAATTAAATAGTACTTTACTGGACCTTCCACTGGTACACGTTTTCTTTATTTTTTCCTTGATCACAATCACAACACAACTGCAGTTTACGTTACTATACTACGCGGCACGAGCATAGAGTTAGCAATAAATACAGCTTTGAACAAATGAACAGCTTTCGCGGCAAAATATTACCGGTTGACATTGACAGTTGACTGAAGACACTGAACAAGGAAGTGACGATTTGACACATGGTACAACACAGATAAGAAATAATCGAGTCGATGGAATGACAACGTTCCGTTCCATTATCTTCGTTCAATTACATAGAAATGTAAATAAAAATACTTGTTGCCAACCTAACACGGGTGGAGTTTGCAGGAGTGTAATCCTACTTGTCAAAATCAGGAGATTTGACTCAAATCTATAAATAAAACAGTAGATCAGGAGACAGAGCTAAAAATCAGAAGAACTCCTGATAAATCAGGAGAGTTTGCAGCACTGCTTGCAAATGTTTGCAAACGTACTTGGTCGGGTTATGTTATTACCGCACTAGAACAATAACGTAATGAAAAAGCACGCGTGTTTAATATCTTGGATTATGAGCCTAATAGCGGTTCCATAATACCTACGTTACGAGCAAGTGTGTTGAAAAGTATAATTATTATTCATGCATACCTACTCGTCCTCGTCGACTATACTCGTAGTTTAGTATGCGCATGCCAAAATATTATTTCATACCCTGATATAGTGACAAAATATGACATCAGAATAGATACGCTTGTTCTGATCATCCTTATATTAATTATTCTGTCGATTAAGATGTAAGACAATATTAGACACGTATCGTAAACATACCAACTTGACAAAACACAATTTTCGATACCCTGTTGTCAACTTCATTGCTATGACATTATGACTGCATGTGTTGATTATTAGGGCTGTCTCGGGCTTTGGCACTTCCTGAATATTATTTATTGTTATAAATTAACAAATAAAAATAAGCCTGATCATACGGGAGCAAGCGCCAATAACAATATTGAAAAAATATTATAGTAAATCAAGCCCATTGAAAATCTTAAATCTTCTGTCATGACAATATAATAAGAATAAGAATGGTTTATTTGGTGCCATACGATACAGAACAATTAATACAAGTATATACAGTAAGAATTTGAACACCAAAAAGGATGCCACTCAGCATGTGTCGTGTCAGGTGACACGACGCTGGTTTTCAGGGCAACCGAGCTAAAAAGTGAAAAATAAAAATAACCAGAAAAATAGGTAAAACAGTAATAAGAGTCGGTAAATGTGCGCAATGTAGAAGGTAAACATAATGTAGGACTTAACAAAATTATCTTAACAACATAGTGGCAAAGTGTACAATAAATTTGATAAACACAACTTTATAATCTAATTTTACTAACAAATCTAATAATATTAAAACTATGTGGTTAGAATAGTGAGCTCATGTGTGTAAATATTTCAAAAAAACTACGATAATCTTAAATAACATAAGTTGTCCAGTTAAATACTTCTTAAGGTTGTTTTTGAAAGATGCAATATATTTACAATTTCTGATTGGCGGTCTGATTAAGCAACTGATAAACCAATTATGTTCCATTTTTACGCAAGAATCCTATATTCTTTCCAACTTTAGCCTTTTCAGAGCGTCCATATCTGTTAAATGGCCAAAGCATCGATTTCTTACGTCGCCATTGTCTCCCTGCAGTGCAGTGGCTACGAAGCGAAGGTGTTGTGAATAGACGCCGGATCGGGCCCCGCTGTCCAATAAATATATTGTTTGGACCGAGCCAGCTCAGATAAAGCAAGCTCGCGCCTCGTTCTGCCTCGGTGCTCGGGTGGACTCACTAGTAGCGGATTTGCTAATAAATATTAGAAGAAAATTGGAAGAATATTGCTGATACTTAGAATAACTTCAGTAGGCTTAGCACAGGATTAGTGCGACAATATGTCGCCGCGAGATAGACTATCCATCCCTCATTTATTCATATAGTTAGTAAAAGATAGAAAATCTATCTCGCGGCGACATAGTGACATACCAATCATGTGCTAAGCATACTGGTATACTTACAACCTTTACGAAAATAGCGTATTCCCATCTTAAAAGTCGGCAACGCACTTGTAATACCACGGGTGTTCCGGGTGTCCATAGGCGACGGTGATCGCTTACCATCAGGCGATACGTCTGCTTGCTTGCCTCCTATTCTATAAAAAATGGCATCAATGCGCACGTCGTGTACGATAACCTCGAATATTTTTGTGTTTCATGCGAAGTCACGAAATCCGGTAAAGGGCACATTCCCCTGGAGTTGCAGGCTTTTTGCCGCCATGACGGTATAAAGAAAAAAATTGAGTTAAGGCTTTATTTTATAGTTATAAATAGGATAATATATTCCCCGCAGCTATATAGGCAGCTAATACAATACGGAGGCGCCGGTTCAAATCGTGGTGAAGACGTCATTTGTGTAGTGGAATAGATTTTTTTTTCTTTCATGAAATTACTGTCAAGTAATAAATATAGTTATAAAATCTAAAGTATCTCACTAGCAACACTTGCAACGACGCTGCAAGGATTATTTAGCAAGTCGAAGGTTTTTCATGCGAGTTATGGCTAAGCACCTAATTTAAACAGTAGGTATATCTAATATATTGGTAATAGTATCTAAAGTATCACGGTAGCGTCACTCGCAGCTAACAGTGGCAGCGCCGCTGCAGCCGGCGTCAACCAAACGCGGAAAGCTCAGCAGCACATTATGACTTCGTGGACGCTGCGCGGATTATTTAGCAGCCCGAATGTTTTTCATACGAGCTACGGCTAAGTACCTACTTTAAACAGTATATCTAATATATTCGTAATAGTATTTAAAGTACCAGTAGCGTCACTGACAGCTAACAGTGGCGGCGCCGCTACAGACAGTGTCAGCCAAACGCGGAGAGCTCGGCAGCACATTATGACTTCGTGGACGCTGCGCGGATTATTTAGCAGCCTGAATGTTTTTCATACGAGTTATGGCTAAATGCATAATTAGACAGTCTGTTTAATAATCTTAACATAACCGACATAAATGATAGCAATAGTGTCTAGTGCAGCTCTTTGTTTCAACCGATCTTCGATATGATTCGCATCTTAGGTAGACTGACCTATATAATATTTCAGTACTTAGTTCTGCGCGCAAGTCGCGCAACATGTTAAAGCTAAGTAACCTAATTTGTCACAAAATGAACCGATTTACTTTTGACTCACCCATGGTACTGCTTAATTATCACCCGTTTTCATAAAACCCCTCCCTTCTCTAGGTATGTTTAACATGACATGATTGTAACTTAAAACCACAATATTTGCAGGTACTGAATTTTCCTACTAAGAGCGTCCGTACACCTGTGAGTTCTGACGTAAGTTGTAGGGATAGAGCTATACTAAAAAAATGAAAATAGTTTATTTACCAAGTTAACCACTAAAATAATTGAGACCCTGCGTCCTGCGCTAGGAAACCCTGTGTTACAGGACCCAGTTTCGTCAATGTTTTTCATACGAAGAATACTAATACTAAGATACTAAGGAATGAGATAGTGATATGCCCCTCTCGTTCCTTAGTATAGCTCCGTCCCTACAACTTATGTAAGAAGTGTAAGAACTTACAGGTGTACGGCCGCTCGAGATACCTAGGTAGGTGAGATAGTAGGTAGTTTTCAAAAGATTGTACATAATAGACCTAAATACGAGTAAGTACCTACATGTACAAGTCGATACAATAATGCTAATTATCGTATTTTAATTTTTTGTTCTAAAGCTTTCTTTCTTCCTTGATAGAAAGATAGGTACATAATAAAAATAATAGTAAACTATCATATATTATAACGAAACGTAAATTTGGTATAGAATGATCTATGTTTTATAGGTAGACAAAAAATATAAAAAAATATTTTAACACAATACATTAACTTAAACAGTTACTACATAAACAAAAACTTTTTGTTCACTCCTCTACACTGTAAAAACACCTAAATAAACAAATTATAGGAAACCAATACGATTTAGAGCGTCCCTCGAGACAGGTCCGTTCCGCTTGTCCGCCGCTACAGGGAGCGCATTGTCACCCTACATGCCGAGATGTGGGTAAACATAATGCATGCGAAAAGATGCCACAAGAACGTCAAGAATTATTCGAATTTTGTTCATAAATAAAATAAAATAAATATGATTATTTTATAAAAATGGATACTTCGCAAAGGTATGTAAAGCGCCTACAGAATAAGTCTGTTATAGGAAAACACTATTCAAGATGACGTGGCGGATGCAACTTAGAAATAGTAAAGTTAGTTACGTAGTACCCAGTGTGCAGTAAAACGTGTATGTGTTCATACGAAATTTAGAATAATAAATAATACATAATTCAATCCCATAATATGTAGGTACATTCCCTGCACTAACTACAAAGAAATAGGTACCTAATTTATTACCTACCTCCCTACACCTAAACTATTTGGTTCTAAGGCCCCAATTTCACCACGTTGACAAATCAAACAATTGTAAATTTACTGTTTCTCCAATCTGGGGCGTCTATAGGCTACAGTTACCGTTTACCATCGGAAGAGCCGTGCGTTTGTTTGCCACCAAGATAAAATGTAGTGGAGGAACTTTAATAAATCAGCAGCAATTAACTACTTTTTTGCCAAGCAAAATTACAATTGTCACAAAAAGTATGACAATTGTAGCGAAATTCCGACATAAGCCGAACCACATGTCAAGATTGCGACAATTGTTACGGGGTTTTCGGAAAACAAAAAGTATATAGTTTATTAACGATTTAATAACGTTATCAGTAATAATTTTATGTTGGTGGCAAACAAGCACATGCACCGTCCGATAGTAAGCGGTAGCCGTAGCCTACGGAGTCCTGTGACGTCAGTAACAGTGATATTTTACAATTGTCACACCTGTAAAAATGGTGAAATAGGCCACTAGAAGAGATCACTTAAATAAATAAGTTCGCCTTTGTTTATCCCAGGTACCTTGTGGTTATTACAATAAATTTAAATTACCATAATGAAAATATTCTCCTGAGGTACTGTGTTTGGAAAGTTGCCGACAAAGCTACTTGTAATCATAGTTATCTATCACTATCACTGCATATGCAAATATGTCCGTGTGTCTATAGTTAAATAAATAAGCAATCGGAGTTTACCTAGGTAGTAGGTAATTCATTGTTACACTGACGAAAACCAGAATGAGTATGTGTACAACATTTACTGTAATGCCTAGTGTAAGCAATTGTTGGTAAACTAATAAATAAAAACTTTACCAAAATAAATTAAAGAAAGAGCTTACTACAACTATAATTTGGTAAATAAAATCTATCGGTCGGTGACTAATTTCGTATAAAGGCACTTATTTTATTTTATTCGCTGTTCGGCCATTAACAGTTCATTAGTAAACAGCGAGTGCTTAGAAATCGGCAGAAAGGTTCTTAATCCCGATAAAAGTAGTAGTCGTATGTGTCGCACATTAATTAAGATCGGACCGTCCTAATTTATTCAGGTGACGTGGGCACCGCCGCGCGACGTTGTCGTTCGGAACCATGGCTGTTTGGAGGATTCGGAGTCAAGTTGTCCTGTCGAGAGTTGGAACACTGTTTCTACATAATTATATTTAGAAACAGTATAATTATATTAGTCTATGTTGCTTTGAATAGTCCATTATATTACGGACACATATGTATGGGAAAAGTTCACATTCGGATACCAGCACCAAATTTTAGTATGTTGTTAAATATGTCATTCTGTATCCAAAACTGCCGGGAGACACTCTCTCAAAGGTCAAGGTCACCAGTAATGACGTCATCAAAATGCCTGCTGCCTAATTTCGAAAACCGCTTATTTGTTCCTCAACCGCCCAACGTACAATATTGTGTGTGGTATCAACTGAAAGGTTATTAAATATGCTCTAACTTTGTTTTTTCATGTTATAGCGTACATCTAGGAATAAAAAAATATCGTTGAAAGGTTAAAAATATTTTTTTACTCTTTTCGTACTATGTACATTTCATCAGGAAATAAGCGGTATTAGCAAAAAATATTGTTCTACATAAATATAGCCAAACTATAATCCTACAATATACAGTTTAAATAATCGAAATCTGTTGAGAATAAAGAAAGGTATGTCATTTTCTATATTCCGCGGCAAACGCCATACACCCGCCATCCGCCCGCCCGCCAGTTCGAAAATGTAAATTGCACCCAAACTATGCAATTGATTTATACTGATAAGATATGAACTAAAAGCCAATGAATTATACAAATACTAGTTGATTTAAAAATACTGTTGTTATTAAAATAAAATACATAATTTAAGAAAAAACCAAATTAAAAGACAGGTACTTAGAGTAAGGTAGAAAAAAGGTAACAAATAAATAATAATAACTTCTAACTATCAATGAAAGAATATGTATATATTTCAAGGTTTTATTCTGAACAGTAAATTCTGGAGTAAGTTCCTTCACATACACAAAGAAGAGTGCAATTTAAAAAGTTTTTTACGCATACGCCAACGTGGACAAGGCACAAGTTCTTTGCAACTTGCACTTGCATCAGGAATCGTTTTCCACAATGGAACTAGAATATAGACAAATACTTTCTCTTCTTTTTTCTAGTTCCAATCGTAGGGATCAATTTTCTTGTGGATAAGGCAAGGCACTTCGTCCATATCGTCGTTTGTTTGTAGCATTGGTCCGCTTTAGATCTTGAGTCAGTTTCAGTGTATCTTTTGTTGGTGAGATGCTTTTAATACTCAATACTCAATTATTTATTGTTTCCACACAGTTTACAAGGTATTATGGAAACATAAAGTTTTTACCGCTATTTAGTTAGCTTTATTTTTATATGAAAACATTCCGTCTTGCTATAATTAATTGTTATATCATTTGTAGTCTCTCTAGACATTCGTCATCCAAGTGGTGAACGGTCTTCTTCTTTCCCTCTTTCCAGTAGCCATGGACAGATAGTTTATGACGACATGACTGTCCGGTCGGCGAAGGACGTGACCTTACCATCTAAGCTTATCTTTACAATCTTGAAACTAACCCTTACATTACATAAGTGGCGAACGCAGTCCTTGAGCGTGTCTCCGCCTGTCTATCGTAGCATACGATGTATGTTATAGAGTATTGAGTAAACTGAAATAAATAGAAGCGGAAAGAGAGTGGAAGGAGGAAACCACTTTCAAGCAAGCTAAAATGACGTGAGGAGAACCCGATACCTTACGAAGTTGGAAAAAATTGACTTGTGGATGTTGATCGGAATTATTTTGAGAAGCAACACCCTCAACAGGCATCTTAAGGTGATGGGAATAAGAAATTAAGCAGCCTATCCACATCACGGGAGAGACGAAACTAGTTAGCATGTTCTGGTAGAATGCATTATGTAGATACGCAGCGGCATTATGTGTTTGGCAGGGATAGGTTGCAGGGGAAATAACTCATGGACGTGTCGACGTCCATTTAGTCCATTATGAGTTCTTCCCTGGGGTCGCCCAGGGATGTTCTACGGTTCTGCAAAAAGACAAGGAGGCTAGTAGGAAATAATGGGGTAACGCAGCCGTGACATTAACCTACAGCTCTAGCAACGGGAAAGGAATGAATGAGCACACCAGATACTCGACAGCCCACTCGATTCCGGCCGAAACATAACATGCGATGAGAAGCAATCAGAGACATATCAGCAATGGACGGATCGCATAAGAAATTAATCAAACTTACAGGCAAAGTCTCTTCAAACAAGCTAACGATCTTATCATCGTGTATCGAGAGCATGTAAAGTAAATCCTTTCCAGGGTAAGCAACTCTAAACATCAAAGTTTCCGTCCCTCTAAAAAAACTCTCGCCCTCATGTATGGTGGTTATTTGTTTCAGCGGCGGCTATGTGTAAAATAATATTCTGGCGTTCTTCATATTGTTAGCTTGTGTGAAGAAACTTTGCCTGTAGGTAAGTTTGATTATTTTTTTATGCGATCCGTCCATTGCTGAAATATCTGGGATTGCTTCTAATCGCATACTTCGTCTGCTACGATGGGCAGGAGGAGTCACGCTCACGGCCAAAGTTCACAACAAGCATGTAAAGAGGAGTTTCAAGGTTGTAAAAATAAGCTAAGACTGTAAGGTCACGTCCTTCGCCGACCGGACAGTCATGTCGTGATAAAATATCTGTCCATGGCTACTGGACAGAGGGAAAGAGGGAAAGAGGAAGACCGTCCACCACTTGGATGACGAATGTCCAGAGAGACATCAAATGATATAACAATTAATTATAGACAGACGGAATATTTTCACATAAATATAAAGGTATCGAAAGCATCTCACCTTAATTTATGATCTCACCAACTAAAGATGCACTGAAACTGACCAAACATCTGAAGCGGACCATTCTACAAACAAACGAAGATATGGACGAAGTGCCTTGCCTTATCCACAAGAAAATTGATCCCTGCGATTGGAGCTGGAAAAAAGAAGAGAAAGTATTTACCTATATTCCAGTTGTGGAAAACGATTCCTGATGTAAGTGCAAGTTGCAAAGAACTTGTGCTTTGTCCACGTTGGCGTATGCGTAAAAAACGTTTAAATTGCACTCTTCTTTGTGTATATGAAGGAACTTGCTCCAGAATTTACTGTTCAGAATAGAACCTTGAAATAAATACGTAATATTCTTTCATTGATAGTTAGAAGTTATTATTATTCATGTGTTACCTTTTTTCTACCTTACTCTAAGTACCTATGTCTTTTAATCTGGTTTTTTCTTAAATTATGTATTTTATTTTAATAACGACAGTATTTTTAAACCAACTAGTATTTGTATAATTAATTGGCTTTTAGTTCATATCTTATCAGTATAAATCAATTGCATAGTTTGGGTGCAATTTACATTTTCGAACTGGCGGGCGGGCGGATGGCGGGTGTATGGCGTTTGCCGCGGAATATAGAAAATGACATAACTTTGTTTATTTTTAACCGATTTCGATGATTAAAACTGTATATTTTAGGATAATAGTTTGGCTACATTTATGTAGAACAATATTTTTTGCTAATACCGCTTGTTTCCTGATGAAATGTACATTGTACGAAAAGAGTAAAAAAATATTTTTAATCTTTCAACGATATTTTTTTAACACGAAAAGACAAAGTTAGAGCCTATTTAATGACCTTTCCATTGATACCACACACGATGGTATACGTTGGGCGGTTGAGGAACAAATAAGCGCTTTTTGAAATTAGGCACTAGGCATTTTGATGACGTCATTACTGGTGACCTTGACCTTTGAGAGAGTGTCTCCCGGCAGTTTTGGATACAGAATGACATATTTAACAACATACTAAAATTTGGTGCTGGTATCCGAATGTGAACTTTTTTTCCGTAATATAATGGACTAGAACTTGCATTTCAGATTTCAGAGTCACCAATAAGGATGGACGATGCATCATGCGAATAATTATACAGAACACTGTCAACTGCGTTTGAGGAGCCAGTACACCGTCGTTGCGCCTGTAAAATCTGCTATGTAATTGATTTTTGACTTTGAAATAGTAACCTAGCCTAGCAACTATATACAAAGGGTATTAATTTATTTAATTAAAATTCATCACATGTTGGTTTTTGCAGGCGCAACGAACATTCCGCTAATATAAGCATATTGCAATTATTTCCTAAGAAGAATATTATGTTCGTTTTGTTTTGTAGAAACATATACAGATATTGCGCTTTTAGTTCCATTTACGATAAAGAAGTTGGTACTTAGTGGTCAGACGTTTGTTAGGTTAAAAGAAACATTAAGTTCAAACTTATTTATACCATTGTAGCATCCAAAACAAATGTAAACAAATAATAGCTATTTATATAAATACCTAAGCAACAGACTAAGTTTCAATGTTTAATGTTTTTTTTGTTTGTTAAAGTTTTTTAAATTATTTACGAGGATATTTTAGGATTGTGTCATTAATACCATGATTTACAGCAATATGTCACGCGAAACATCGAACCGATTAAAAGGGACTCGTACAGTTCAAACAAAGGAAATCTTAAGAGTAGCTAGGACAGCTAGGACTAGAGAGTATATATATTCAAATAAATAATACTAATTGAGTTAACTGTAGTACAGGGGTAGTTTCGACTTTGGCTAAACAATATATACTCAGTATATGTACTCGTAAGTAAGTAATACCGTGTAGCCCAGGATTATTGTGGGTAAGGAAAAGCGAAGTCTCATATCTATCTATGATTTAGTTGTTCTAATATCGAGCTCCTAATAAAATTTTATCACAGCTGATACAAATCTCATATGCATTCATATTAGGTTAGGTTATGGAGTATTGTATGGTGTAAGTACCTATGTGTATTTGTACCAAAAGGAAAATTTAAAAGTAGGTACATAATTATTACCTCATATTTACATATTTGAGTTGCATAATGTATTTTAGATTCTTAACAATATCTTCGACGATTTTGTCAAAATAAAATAGTACATTGTGCATCTAGGGAGGTAAGTACGGTATTACTAACGAGAGTGTTAGAGGCCCGACGCCGTAGGCGGAGGGCTTTTAATGACTCGAGTTAGTAATCCGCTTACCGACCTTGATGCATATAATGTTTTTCATCACACTTGCAGACAAAAAAATAAGTTTTAAGACAAAATATTATTTATCGATGTACTGACATTTCTATTAGGTACTCCCTAGGGAATTTCACTTTTCTATTACTCCCGCTATGCACGCAAGCAATGGCGCGCTTAGAAAGCAAGTGAGATGAAAATAATTGTAATGGGGTTTTTTTTACAAAATAAAACATATTACATATAAGGTAAGGCGGTTTTTTAAATGGGGTAAGACAAAAAGCTACCAGTGGCCTATATTTACATGCGTTCGAGAAACGGGCCCCAGTAGACGCTGTGCCAGGACGACTTTTTGTCTTACCGCATTGAAAAAAGCGTTTCATCTTACCCCACCATACTACCCATATATTAAAAATCATAAGTCGTATCCATATTTAGGGACCTACATTGTAGGTATACGATTGTAGGTCCTACAATCGTATATTTTTAGATATACGATTGTAGGTCCCTAAATATGGACTTGGGTAACTTATACCTATACAGATTAGGGTGTCCCATAATTTACGAGTTTTAGAAATTAGTAACGCATACCCCCTAAATCGGTTTCTTTTACCACAAAACACGCTGAAAAAAAAAAATCTGTTCATTTCTGTAACTGCAACCCGTGCCGACTTTCATCTGAAATTCCCATACAAATTACTATGCACGTCATCAAATAGAATTTAATATAAAATAAATTATTACCATCAAACAAGAAATAAACAGCGAGAATAAACAAACAGCAAAAATATTAATTGATTCGACAAAACTCGAGAATGTGTTGCAAAACCGGGATTCTATAATGAAAGGCGAAAAAATCCCGATCGCCGCACGGGCTTGAAAGCTACTTAGCCCCCTCGCTCATACCCGCGACTTGCATTAAATGCATCTAAACAACAAACAGTATATTGAACCTTAGTGGTACAGACGTAAAGTTTTTTTTAGCTGGTGATGGCCTGACCCGCCTACTTGGGGCGTCGCCCCCCCTCTGCGGACGCAGTGAGAGCGTTCACACGACAGGCTCGCTTTAAATTTTTAATGAGAAGTACAATTGTAGTTGATTTTGACAGAAGTGAAATGGACAGTGTCATTGCGTGGTATTGAAGATTCAGAACTTGTGGGGCGTTGATGGAGCCATGGATTTCGATTGTCTTATCAATCTTATCATGCTTATTTGATTAAAACAAAGGTTGCCATTTGTCAATGTGATATGTGCATGTCCTAAGTAAATAGGTAGAGATCGTTCCACTCTCGAAGATGTGTGCTATGGTTTATATTGTCATGTCAGTATAAGCCAATTTTGACTAATTCGCGCGTCTTCGTGACTGAAACAATTTATATAGGTACATTATACTCCACATAAATCCTATTCCTAAGAAAGCTCTTTATATCTGCAGATACGTAATATTAATATGAGGTCAGACTAGATATTGGCTTTATCGTCAAGTACCTATTTATTGCTCCTGTTTTCTACAACAGGAGCCATACTTAAATTTAGCAGTAAACTGGACTCATTCAACTGATCAATATTTATTCAGTGACTTTGGTTAGATTGTTATCTTTTGCTCACACAAACTACATGACTTATCACCTTGCAAACGTCACAGATCACCAGAGATCGGAGAATCCGGCGTCATTGTTTGCAATAATATGGACATTACTCCGAAGTTGGTTAAATTATTAATCAAACAAACAATGTCTTGAAATTTAATTTCGTTTCCTTAAGATTATTTACATAGATTTTAATAGTTACCGGTATAAAATATATATTTTTCAGAAAATTATTAATTTGTTAATCATTTCATCAACTCAAGAGTTATGTCAGTAATATTGCGAACAATGATACGGCTATTTGTCCGATTCTTCTCACTTCTCTCAAAAAAAAATAATAATATATTTTTAAACGTTGCTTAACAAGGTTACTTTTAAGAGTAGATACTATTTTATTCCTTCTGGAGCAAGTAAATGGTAAGGAGGGGTAAGGAAGTACTCAGCACCTCTAATATGTATATTTTTAGTACAGATGGTGCCTTTTTTAGGCTCTAGTGCGAGAAGTGGGTAATTTTACGTCAGGTCCAAAACTTCGGAGGACCATCTGTACTAAAAAACGTCGTACGAGACGCGTGCAAAAACGAAATTCGTAACTCGTGTCGTAGTTCAGTTGAGATAGTTTAATTAATTAAAATTATGATTATAATTTGTACAGATTCCGAAAGACCCTTAACGACCCTTACTCGATTAATATCTACGTAAGGCAATTCAGTATTTTTTTTTTAAATAGAAAATGATAGTAATTTCTGAAAGCAGCACTGCCTTTGTTACTTGTGATAACTACTGGACAATATCCCTTGTATGTATGTGTATACTCGTATATCTTCCTAATAGTGGTAGCACATTAGGTACTTTTTTTTCAATTATTTATTCAAAATAAAAAAAAATTAGGTCTAGGGTGCATAGTTTGTCGCTTACCGAAGCCTTATTGGCTTCATTGTAAGTGATTTGTCGCAAATTACACTTTTGCTTCTTCTTAACTTAATATGGTAATTAAATGGTATCTAGGTAATAACAGTTTATAAAGTGACTTTTTAGGACTCTTTTACATTTAACAGCTTTATCTATTGTTTCTATTTATTCTACTAAATTCTGTAAAGAGAGTAGAGGCAGATAAATAAATTGCTATATCAATTTTTTTTTATTCGTAAATCTGAAATAAAATTTGTCATTAATTTATTGTTAGTATGACCCAGACTTTAATTGCCAAAGCACAATTTATATTTGTTTTTTTTTTTTACAAGAAGTTCCAATTCACCCGTAGGTAATGTTATATCTTCTGGTCACATTTACATTAAATGGAAGATATTCTGATATATCTACTAATAAAACAAATGAATCCGCTCCAGAGCTTCCTTTCATGATGTAAGCAACGAATAAAATAGGATTTGTTTTAATTATTTCCCAAAGGAGACTAAATAAGGCTACCTACATGATTGGGAAGTTTTTTTTTTTGTTGTAGTGCATCAAAAAAACCTATTAAAAAACAAGGAAACTACTTTCTGCATTTTGAAAAGTTTTAGGTACTCCTGAAAGGGTTCAGTATTCATTATATATTTTTTTCTTTTTACCTACCTACAAAAGTATAATTTTGCGAGAAGCGTATTTGATATAAACACAAATTAGTAAATAAATAATTAAGCTTCAGCATTTATTTAGTACAAAAAGTGTTCAAGAATTCTTCTCCTGAATAGAGCTCCAAGTTTGCATAGGAGGAACTTCTTTTGGTGAAATTAATTATTAAAAATATAGAATAGAATAATAGGTTATTCATGGCTTAGTTTATGCTTGGCTAAGGACAGATTCATAGGTATACAAACAACCAGACCACGAAATGGTCTCATCTCAGCGTGATGCTGGCGTGAGCCAGCGCTGATCTTCCGATGAGACCATCAGATGAAAAAACACGAAGGTTAACGAACACACAGAATTTCCGAACTAGAGAAACAAATTTTAAAAATACTTTGCAACATAAAAACAGTGAAAGAAATATAATACAAAAAAAAGTCATAGACAAAAAATTATACAACGCATTTCTAGAGCACCGACACCATTAGCACCAGATTCTATAGAAATATAAAAGTTCACCTCTTTGGAAAATTTCATCCCTGACGGGTTGATTAGAGGTGTAAAGTTACTAAGGGCAATTTTTTTTTTCAAGTAGAAATGTATATACTAGTGCAGTATGGATATCTAAAGTACCTAGGAAAATTGGTCACTCTATTGAATATAAGATGGCTCTACCTACTTATTCAACTGTATTGTTCCATTTTAACATGTGTTATTTTACAGGTTTCTGCTTCTACAGAAAACATATGAATATGCTAAATTGTGTGTTTTGTTCGCTTACAATAGTTTATACAACAGTGGTATAAGTAATAAAATAGCTTATACGACAAATTTAATAATTGACCCAATTACCAACTGTTGCAATCTACGCGTTATTTTTTCGTACGGCAACTAAATCATAATCACATAGCCTTAAAATTAACAAAGCCTTATCATACGCTAACAATACCGCGGGAAGAAAGCTAGTTTATTCTATTTTAATTAAATAAGTAGGAATTTTGAACTGAATTGTATAGAAGTAATATAAAATACTCAATGTACGTATACGAGTGTCAGTGTCATGAGTCAGAACATATCGGCTTATTTCATTATTTAACTATTTATTTTATGCATGCACACAAGTCATTTTTTACTGAAATATTAAATTTAATTTATTTTAATATTATAACGCAGCAAACATATTTTTCTTTAATTCTCCTGATTTACGTATTCATTTTAACCAAAAATTATTTGTAGTCTCTACACATAGACTTAATTTAAGAACGATTAAGGATCCATCAAAAAGAGCAGGGTTTTTTTTAAAAGAAGCATTTTATTCAAGATTTTTTTAAATATCATCGGTTATTTCACAGCCGTCAGTCTGTCTGTCACTATGCTGTAACTGTAACCCATACGTCGTGATAGGTAGACTGGAGGTAGTTGTTTTAGGGTTCCGTAGTAAACCAGGAATCCTTATAGTTTCGATATGTCTGTCTCTGTTTGTCCACAGTAGCATTGAAAATGTCGGAAAAAACCAAATTTTCCGGATTTTTTTCGGGAATATATGAAAATTTTGTCCTTTTCCGCTTTTATCGGGTTTTTACAGAAATAATCAATGTCACTGTCACTGTCACTCCTTGCCATCTATTTCAATTGACTTTTCTTCGATGACATCGCGTTATCCCGGTAAAAGTGAAAATTAGATCTAATTCGCATTGGTTTAGAGTTGAAAATTATAGTGGATACTTTCATTGATTTTTTCGAAAAAATCTGGAAAATACGAGCTGTTTGGAAGGAATCGGGATTTAACCCGGATATTTTCAAAGCTAGCCCGCAGCACATAGGTCTGTGACCATTTGTACTAGAAATTTGCAAGTTGGTATGGGAATTTTTAACTCGATTTTGCATTGTAATTTTACATCCCAAATCCCAAGTAATTAATTGTATAATACGTTGATTAGACATGAAATTAACTTTATTTTTGTATTATAATTTTTATAAAATATATTTTATACGTACAAAATGTTGTAATTTTCCTTGAATTAGCTCAAGCTAAACGTAGGTACCTACATGTATTCGAAAACGACTTATTACTTAGACGAATTATTTTTCAACACACTCATGTACACAATACAACTAACATATCGCTTTTGATGTATTCCATTCGAAACGAAATAAGTAGAAACCTAAGTAAGTGAATTTTATATCGGTGGGAAAGAGTTATCAATTTTATCGAGGAATAAATGTGAATGAAAAAGGAAAGCAAAGTAGGTATCATTATATATTTAGACTGATTTTGAATAGGTGCAGTGTTTAGTTAATTTTTATAATACATTTTTCTGAATGATTAACGAGTCATTTTATGCGTCTTTGAACAGTCTTATTACGAAACAGAATTCATTATTATAAGGCGCACGTCAGGGGCATAATAATATATATAATTATAGATGTAAGTGTACACATATTTTCTTAGTGTGTATAAGTGTATTTGACTGTACCTACTATGATTAGTAAAAAACAATAAATATTTATATTACTTTTATACTTAGTACATTTGGTTTCAAGTGAGATTCCCGAAATGGGTCAAGGCTAAACCAAATTTGCTAAAATAATTATTATGAGAACTCAAATGATTTTTTTCACCCATATATTATGACTACTTCAATGACAGCTCAATGCTTGTTTTGTACCTACTTCTTAAAGCACTATTAGACTTAAAAGGCAGATCAGTTAATACGTATTTAGAACAGATTAGTCTTTAAATACTTATATTGTTTTTTTTTGGTTGAAAAAAAAAACCTTCGACTGTGCTGCTGTTTACTGAGCCTAACTTTCACGATTTAAGGTTAGCCAACTGATACAGGGTTAACTGGTTGAAGGACTTAATGTCCATCTTTGACACTGGATACCTACAGTTCGTTTAACCTCGTGTTTGTGGCCCATAGGAAGAAAGGGGCTATATACAGTCGGTACGGTGTACTATAAAAATAAATAAATAAAATAAAAAGCCTTTAATAGATCCAAAAATAATCGCAATAAGTACATAGTAACATTTGAATCCTGCAAATAAAAAATCCTAGCATATAATTTGATTTAGGTAGAGTACATATTTGATTTTAAATTATTGATATACGCTAATCTTCATGCTTGCACTAAACTTATGTTCGATAACGTAACAATCGATATTTCTCGAAACGATTTCAGTGGAACATTACGTCATAATGTGACTGTCTGTTTATGGCATAAACAAGTATGAAATCCACAGTTTCATTTTCGTAGAGCTTAATCGTTATTTTTAAATAAGTAATACAAACCCAACCGAAAAGAAAATATTAGCACATTTTGTTTTATTTTCCTTCTTACTTAACTTCAGTAATACTGAAATTATTTAATAAGCTTCATAGCAACCTAGCTCGCATGCAGATATTGCAGATACGAACTCTGCAACAGGTAGGTAGAGCGAACCTCGCCGGTTCATTATTGCTTATACTTTGTAACGTTTATTTGAGCAACCTATGCTTGATGCATAAGCTAATATTGTCATATAAATACTTGCTTAAATGTGATTAATTGTAGGCCAAATTTTAGTATTATAGAAAGGTAATCAAATGTAGCTAAGCTAACTAACTGTATGTGATTGCTGTTTTATCTGTAAGCTCCTTTAAATTTGGCTTCTTGGTGGCTATGTATGTTAATGTCTTATTTACCTTATTATCAAGGATCGGACAAACGCCCGTCATTTCGAAAAACTAACCCTGTTCCGTACAATAGAGACTTCCTTATCTTATGATGTTAACATATTTTATTTCATAAGATATTTTTTTAATAACACTATCACAAAGTATGTATTTAGGAGATCCCAGCTCCTTCTTACTTTTATATGCCCTGATTGTGAATTTATGACAAATAAATGAAATAGAATTTTTGATGTTGAATTTTGATCTAATTAGTGTATAATTATAGTGCTTAGCTAAATATCAACTATTCTATCGACATCCATACCAACATTTTATGAATTAGAAATGTATTGATCAATAGTAGTTTATGCAACCGCAAGTAATGAGAGGCATTGCGATCTAAAATTGATAAATAATACCTAGTACCATAGGACAATTACAAAACCGAAATTAAAGCTTAAAAACCAACTTAAATATCTTTTGAAAGTTCAAAGTGCACTTGTTAAGATTACTTTTATATCCTCTAAGCGAAATTATTCACAAGAAATATCAGAAAGCGTTGATAAAAAAAGTTGGTGTTTTGATATTAAAAATCTTATATAATTTGATATCTGGAAAAGAAGTGGAACTACTAGGAAACCATATTAAGTATAATCTATAAATTTCTAATTCAAAAATTTGTTCATATGGATGTCGATAAAATAATCGATATTTCATTAAGCACTAGGGAAAAGTTCATTTTTGCTCCCGTCGTCCGGGGTTTGATAATTATCTTCTTCGGTTACCGCGATAGTTATTCATGAAATAAAACGATTTTAACGAATTATATCGCGTATAATAATTAACGTTGTAACGACGTTTCGAACTATTATGGTGTGCACAAGTATCTAAGAAATAGTTGGGCTCCTAAATAGATACTTTGTGTTCGTATTAAATAAAAAATATCTTAAATAAATAAATGTCTTAAATTAATAAAATATGTTAACATCATAAGATATGGAAGTCTCTACCATACGGAACAGGGTTATGTTTTCCAAATGACGGGCGTTTGTCCGATCCTTGCTTATTATGTAGGCTTAATCAATATAATTTAGGTAATATAATCATACCTTATAATGAAACTACTTAAAGAGTACTGTGAGATGAGGTTACATTAAACTGTAGAGTCAAAAACAAATTACTTACAAAGTAGGTATATTCAATCAAATCTTTGTCAACACATATCTATTAATACCAAAATTCTTAATTTCAATTCAATACATAATTAATTAATTAATTCGGTATATTTATTAAATTAAACGTTTTTTAATAGTGCAAGACAAATTCTACCAGCTATAACTATATGGACGGTTTGTTCTCTTGGCTCAGATTTTTAAAG
Organism: Thaumatotibia leucotreta; assembly: GCA_025490895.1. NCBI lineage: Eukaryota > Metazoa > Arthropoda > Insecta > Lepidoptera > Tortricidae > Thaumatotibia > Thaumatotibia leucotreta. The sequence goes on from JALPQI010002193.1 coordinate 91,080, forward strand.
AAACATTTTACTTTATTAATGTTTTTCTCATATTCAGTTTCCCTTGTGAACAACCCAATGAAGTCACCGATAAAGACGAAAATCATGCAATAAACTCCTCTGTGGGTAGAGACGTTTTTACTCTACCTACTGAACTTAAAGTACCTAAAGTTCAGTAGGTAGAGTAAAAAACGAATTGTCATAATAACCTAAGTAAATCCATTTCAGAATAGCACCTGTCCAATGTAAGTGCTTGGCATACAACACGATGGTGCTATAAGTCACAGACTCGCAATTATTGATATCAGCTGGCAAAATAATTATTCCGATTCGTCACAAGCCGATCGTGCCCATTGAGCGGCCATTACCGCTCGCGATAAGGTTTACTGCGGTCCGGCATGGTTAGTTTGAGTCCCTCGCACGTAATAAATTATTTTATACAAATCTACGAGAAAGTCTAAGTGCAATTTTCCGCAAATTTGATCCCACGCCATAAAGTTCCGTTCGCCAATCGCGAGCCGTGTGCGCTGATTGCGACCACTTGTTTATTCTGCCGAGCTCGAACTAATCAACTTTATAAAGTCATTCTAATTAAATGGCTTAAACGAGCAAACGTAGAGAAAAGTGAGCAAACAATAGTGCTTGTACCCATTATGAAACTAGTGAGTTAATAAGGTGCCTATTCAAAGAGGTTTATGTAATGAAAAGCTCGATTTAATTTTATAGCGTATGTAGACAATTTAGTTATGTACATAAAGCAATATGTAAGCTATCGGTCCCAGTTAATCGCAATTTATTAATATCTTATAAGAACCGTAATAGCCTATCCGCTCGGGGCCATTTGCGTCTTGTAATAAAGCAAGACGCTATTTATTTATTCATATTAATATTAGCGCGAATATTCTCATTGAAGTAATTGGCGGTGAGGCGGTGCAGCATAAATAGTGATGTGAGGCGTCGGCGCAGCGAATAAATACCGCGATACGATCGACTCACCGTTTAACGAGAGCCTTTTCCGCGCCGCGGTGAGCCATTTAGCGAATTTCAATAGTTATCGCGCGGAGAAAAACTCGCCGCTCCAAAGACGAGTGCGAGGAGCGAGCGGCCCGAGCGGGACGGACGTTATAAGAAAGAAGTAATAAAAAAATCAGTAGTGTGTGCGTGGTCGGAGCGTGGTGGCATAGGGCGGCGATGCAGGCCCCTCCCTACGGCCCGCCGCCTGGCACCGCCGCCGCCTCAGTCGAGTCGACATCGCGCCGCGCCGCACCGGTCCGCTCGGAACGCCTCGTCGCCGCGCGCGTAAAAAGTTTCCTCGCACTGAAACTTCTGACGCGACGAATACGCGCCTAAACATTTACGAAAATCCTTCCCGGCTTAGCTGAAGCTAGATACAGAGTGGTCTTTTTGGTGTTTTTATATTTGTAAACAACTTGTAGCTGAAAGACACTGAACTGAAAAGTTTCTAGTTAGTTGTACAGACTATGTTCAGCATCAATGGGATGCGCGGACGGTGACGTGTTGAGCAGTAGGGGGGTGGAGCTGGGAGCGCAGGAGACGGGAGCCGGGTTGATGCTGCTGCAGCGCGAGCGCGCCATGGAGGAGGAGTGCTCGGCGCGGTGCGCCACGGACTTCTCCATCGCGGCCATCATGGCGCGCGACCGCCAGGAGCGCCGCGAGCGCAGGCGGCTCAGGGACCCCAGGGACACCTTGACGCCTTTAGGTGTGTATAACTTACTCGTGTTCTTACTTGCCTGTGAAAACTACACATTGCACCCAATATCTACTTCTAACCATGGTAGTCTTCTAGAAGGCGTCGTTTGTTGTGGTTGTAGATGTACACTTTTCTTAACCGACTTCTAAAAGAAGGAGGTAGCTAATAGTTATCTACTCTACATTAAATTATGCTTGTTATATCCATAGCCGAATATAACAATAAACCAATAGATATAAATATGAAGGAATCTGACTCCAAAATTGTCATCATCCTAGTTTTTATAAAGTCTAATCATCATCATATTCATCTTTGATATGCCGTTTTCCCACATAGGTCACTTGGGATTAGCTAAGCATACCTACTTTTCGCCCAATTATTACATATCATTCATTGGTTATCTTACTATTATACTATTTGTATTAATTCCCTTATTTTTCATGTTCCCTCTCACCTTGATTTTACTCTTATTTCTGCTTAGTTCTACCAATATACAGTTGTATTAATAAAAACTTATATGGAACATGTATTCATAAATATAAATCCCTCTTATTTTTAAAATTACAAATAATCAGTCAATACCTAATTAAGCATTAGTGGTTAATTAAATTGTAGGTTCTACTTCGAGAACTAGGATGTGTATAAATATACAAGGTACGATAAGCCATATCATACATACGCAAAAATACGCTGAAAAAAACTCAGCATGATATTAAACCGTTTCTAATTACATCTTAAAATTGCTTGTCTTACTGTTAATTCATAAGCTGGCTATCAAAGGTCAAAGGTGAGCGATTGTTGAGTAACGTCGGTAATTTTCGCGCTAACAAGTTACTCGAGTTCCGCTGGGAAACAAGTTAACTTCGCAACTTAAAACTTACTTTTTAAATTTCCAACGGAGATCTCCAACTCGACATTTGATTCACTAAAATTAAAATATGTATGAAAGTAGAAATGATCCTGAATTCGTTTCATTTGTTTTATGATCCTTAAACATGATGATAGACCAGACATATTTATTTGTCTCGTCATCATCAAAGTCCCCTTTAAAAATATTTGACAGGTAAAGTATCCTAACATTTATAACACGGTAAACATATCCGTGCTAGATGTTGACCTAATACATGACACCATAAATATTATGACTCTGATTAGAAGAGTGTGTGTCATTTATTCAAATTCAAATTTATTTATTGGAAAGTTGTGATAAGAATTTTACATGTCAAAAAATTTGGGCACTACGATTTCAATCATTGGTAATTTCAGCAGAGCTTACCTAGGTATGTGTTTTCCCGTCACACTACCCAATACAAAAAGGTCCTTAAAATGTATGCCTACCTAAAATCTATTCAATCATTTGCTATATGGTATTGATATTTTATTAAATATATTTCATATTTTTAATACAATGTTACAAACTATAAGGGCCTTATCAGTATCACACTTGCGATTTACAAGCGATTTGAAAGCGAAGCGTACGCGCGGCGTGTTCGTTACGGGCACGCGACGAACACGCCGCGCGTACGCTTCGCTTTCAAATCGCTTGTAAATCGCAAGTGTGATAAGGCCCTTAGGTAGGTTTGTGTTAAATATATTTTTGAAAAAAAAACCTCTGTTAATAGTGTTTACATTTCAACGACATGTTTTTAAAGTATTTTCATTTTTCATAATTACGGTGTCATTTTTTGTCGAGTTGATCTTAAACGTCAACGATAATGTCATTGACTTTTATTTTACTGTAAACATTCATTTAAGCAGATATCAAAATTGTAATGCATCTAAAATATTACAGTACGAAGTATTAGAACATACGAATTTTATTAATTACATAAGTAACGTAATGCGTTTTGTCTAATAAGAAACCAAATAAAGATATCTGATTACTTTACCTAAGAAAATGGAAAGTTTTTGCTAATAAGATTATGCTATATCTACTTATTGTGTTTTGTAGACTGTTAATAATGTGATTAAATGTAGAGTTCGAAAACCGCTTCCTACTGTACTTACACCTAATATATTATTATTTAATTATCGTAGGTGGAATACATCATAGGTAGGTACTACTTATTGAATTTAAACTCGACCGATTACATTAAAATAAAAATTAAACTCTTAATTTCACACAAGGATACATTTATATTTTTTAGATAGGTCGACTAAATGGTTATTTATTTATTTTATTACATTAGTGAGGCACTTAACGTTTATTTTAACAATATTTTACCTAACAGAATTATAATATAATATTATAAAAAAATACTTATCATGCATTATCTCATATCTGACATGTTTAATATAGGTGGATAATGTATTTAAGGTCTACTGCAGTCTTTAAATAAGCACTTTATTAAAGAGCCATACAATTTGTTTATGGATATAATAATCCGTATCATCCATCAGTTTGTCCCATATTATATATATTTTTTATTTTGTTTCTTTGTTTTAACCCTTCTTTGAAAAGAAACCGAGATGGTCTCATTGGCACCAAGTCGGAGTATGATGATTAGATATAACTAGATATTTTTCTAGCAGGAACGAGAGATTGACAAAATCAAACAGCGACATAATTTTTATCGATAAGTTTTGTAATAGTCGATAAATAAATAATGCACCATAACTTAGAGATAAGTTACAAGAATGCAAATCATATTCAAAATGCTTTTTTTTTCTCTTCTACTGAATACCCATCAAAAGAACAAAGACTGATAAAAAATACTTTAACGTCATAGGCAATATTAATTTAAAATAAAGCCTAGATGCCCTAGATGGGTCCTGTATTTCTTGGTTGCCTGGTTTTATGAAGTCAGTATCTTTATGAGAATAGAGTGTACTCATCGAAATCAGTTATGTCGATGTTTCATTTTGTCAATCTCTCGTTCTTGCTAGAAAAATATCTAGGTATAATGATGATGAGATCTGGGAGAAATCGGTTGAAAGCGTTTTTTTTTTACTTTGGTGATTATTTATCATGTTTGGCTATTTAAACAGGTCTCTTTTTACCAAAAAGCTACATACGTTTCTACATCTCACTTGAACCATAATTTAATGTGCTTGCTTAGACTTTAATATTCCTTGCCTTTTAATTAAAACTACGGCTATAAAGATGCTACGGTGGAAGATTTAGATATAAACCTAGAATTTTAATTAAGTAATATCCGGGAATCATGTATTTCAAGATGTTGAAAGGTTGGACGTTCATTAATGGCATGTTAGCAAAAATTTATAGATAAAGGGATCGTACGTAAATTGTACGTAAGTAAAAGGGATTGTACGTAAGTTTCACTGAAAACTTCAATAATAATTAATAAGACCATATTTTCCATTTGATGAATAATTCATTTACATGACATATACTATATAAATCAACTAATGCCGTAGGTTTTCAACTTATTTAACGTTAGTTTCTTTTAATTTTCATCGTGACTCGGCAACTTATTATTGCTGGCAACTGTAATACTCATGTTTTGTAAATTCATTATTTAATTGAATCCTTGAAGTAAAGTGTGAAATAAAAATTTCACGAAACAAGAAACACAACTTACTAAGTTATACCCCGCTCCCACGTTACCTTATTTCAAATGTTAAACCTTTTTATTATCTTAATTAGTTTGAAAGTAAGAAGTAAGTAATAAAATAAATACTTAAACCCAATTAGAAACCTCTTGCAACATGTACAAGTACATAATTTGAAAATTGTATGAAAGAAATTAAAAAAAATTAACTCATATGTGAAAATATGATTTTTTATTATGTACTTGTATTTGTCTTACTTAGGTATTTGTACTAATATCAGCAGGCAATAACTTAAGCATCTGATCTATTGAGCTTAGTATAACATAAAAAATAATTTTGAATTCTTCTAAATCTACAATATTACATTAAAGAATATGGCATACGAGTTTTATTAACTACTTACACAAGTAAATAAAAATGCATTAATCTAATAACAATAAGAAAAAAAAATATATTGTCAGATTTTAAAAAAATTATTTAAATTCAATTATTTGAAATTATAATCAAAATTGAAAATACTTACACTTTAGCGGAGTGGGAAGCCATTTTCTTCATATTAAGGTGGTAAATAATGCAGCTGGCACGTTGCTGCCTGGAACTTCGCGCCTGCATATTTAAAGCTGGTTTCGCTGGGAAGTACTCCGCATTTGTGTTTCCTTTGTTTTCGGGTAATGCGCTAATAGGATGGGGAAATTAAGTAAAAATAGAAATACAATTTGAATGAAGTAGATCTGTTAATAGTTTAATCCAATTACATGTTTAGGAAACGGTAGTGTAAAATAAAAAACGTTTAAAACTGTTTAGTAATTATTCAGAGACAATATTTGTATGATAATATGTGGGCTGTATGTTTAAACCCGACCGATTTTAACAGTGTATTCCTAACTTGTGGTCACTGACGGGTGGTGGTATTAGAAACTATCATGTTATATAAAATTTTCTGGATATAGCCTAGTTTCAGAGGTAATACCAATTGAAAAAAAAAATGTAGTTGTTACTCAGTACAAAAGATTTTATTAACGGCATTGGTGCCATTATGGAGAATAGTCTCACTATCCTCATTAATAGATGTCAAAAAATGAGAAATAAATCTTTTGAAAATTAGGTTGTGTTGTAAAAAAATGTTAATACTCATTTTAAGTGCCAGTTTTATGAATAACATTTACTTTTTAACCGACTTCAAAAAAGGAGGAGGTTCTCAATTCGACTGAATTTTTTTTTGTTGTATGTATGTTACCCGATATCTCCGAGAATAGTGAACCGATTTTAAAATTTATTTTTGTGATCGAACGTGTATTACCCCGAGATGGTCCCGTTGGCACCAAGTTGCGGTCTGATGATGGGATCTTGGAGAAATCGAGGGATCTCTTCAATTGTTATAGGTACATGTATGGCGCTTTTTGGTAATTTTCATTCATTTACAAGAATTTGCATTCAGAAAGTAGGATTTGAGGAAACCAATTTAAATAAAATTTAATTTGGTGATTATTATGTTAAAATACATTAAAAAACAGTAACAAAATAAAAATAAGTAATTAATAATAATTTTTGTTTGTTTTACATCAAAAATGCGTGGTTAAATTCTTTCGGGTTATAACAGCCCACGGTGTATACAGTTGTGTTTTGTATTTATTTTTGGTTCATGTTAAATCATCACAAGCCATAATTACTATAAATAGTAAAATATTATTTTGATCACATATTTATTGACGATCAGACTACAATCAATACTGATTATTTATTTTGTTTTAATACTTACTTTGTAATCCTTATTTTGTCTATTAACAATGTATAGGTATTGAATTTCTTTCTTAATCACTTAAGGTTAACTAGATGACATTATATAAAAGGATTAGTTCGCCTTTATCCTGCAACTGTGTATCATATTGTAGTGGAGTGTGCACTTTGAGCGATAAGGAGTTCAATACATAGGAATCTACACTAAAGATGCCCCTACCTACATTTAATATTTTCAAACTAGCATCTATTTATGTAATTGGATTAGATATCTGATTGGTTAAAATTTCTTTGAGGCCATCAAAATTGTGATAATGATAATATAGCATAGGTATTCATAGTACCTGTACCTAGAGCTTGCAATGCCGATATTTTTATATGGGTAATGTCGGGATTCCGGAATATAAAAAATACGGGTACTGCCAGCTTTAATTCTTAGTCCTTCTTTTGAAGATTGTGATTTAGGTAAAGTAAAATTAGTATATGTGGCATACTTATGCCATTATTATTAAAATTTGGAGGTTAACAATGTCATTATTTTTTTATATAATTAATTAATAAAATACTGTAATATTTGAAGGATGATGCTTGGCAGAACATAGACACGCGAGTTTACCGAGGTTTGAAAGTTGCTATCCA
>JALPQI010002194.1:0-104733 GCA_025490895.1 Thaumatotibia leucotreta
CTTTTGCTCTTATGAACACATTGTTAAGACCGAAAGGGACAAACAATTATTAGCGGCTTGTTAAGTTAACAAACGTTTATGAATAAGGGGGCTAATATCCGGTCAATACAATAAGTACGAGTATAGCTATTTACTAGTGCGGAAAAGTAAACTTTACGTGCGTAATTTTCTCTTTTTAAGGCACTTGTGATGAAAAAAGTCGTTCGATACACGTGTAAAAACTTCTTTTTAACTCGGGTGATTGTCACCCTCGTTTCACTCGGACTCCAACTTTCACCCACGTCGAAAAACAATTTTTTTGCACTTGCATCGAAATGTACTATTCTGTTAATATGGTCAAAATTCTTTTCGTTGTCTTGTTTCGTACCACTCTGTCACGCTTTTAGTTGCTATTTTAACTCAGTATATAAAAAAAATCCTGTGCACTTCTGTGTATTTTTTTGTGTAGTTCTGTGTATTTCTTTTTCACGCTAGATTTTAATCCATACATCAGAAATTGAAAACAAAACATCATCTCATACAAGAATCACCACCACGTCCCGTTTTTTAGGGACACAAAATATGACAACGAACATAATTTTGACCCGATAACGTACAAGGAGACACCAGCCACTGTAAGCCACGACTGGATAAGAAAATAAACCGGCCAAGAGCATGTCGAGCCATGCTAAGTGTAGGGTTCTGTAGTTATTCAAAAACGGCTGGGCCGATTATGTTCGAAATAGTTTTATTTCATAGTATTCTATAAGCCCACTATTCGATATACGATGTTAAAAATTGAGCGGTGTAGGGTTGAACCAGTAGTAGATTTTTTTTTTCTCTCTTCATATGTCAGACGATCCGAAAATGCTTATTAATAAGCTTACTTGAATAAAGAATAGTTTGACGTTGACTTTGAGCTATAAAATATTGTCTAATATTTAAAATTAACATCCGCTATCGCTCTTACCTCAAACCCCTGTCACAATTTCATTACAGCCATCTCCGTCGCGTCACGTCAAGCCATGTCACGTCACGTCACGTCACGTCACGTCAGCCGCGTCACCCGTCACTTACCTGTCGCTCCAACCCTAATTAGAATGTTTGTGAGTTATATCTGTATTTGTGTGGGTTAAAGTGGAATTGGATTTTGTTTTAGGTATAGTTTTGGGATTTGTGAAGGGTTAAACCAGTTAAATGGGTTGACTGTTTTTCGTCTTCCAAAAGGTATTCTTTTATATGAAGAATATTTATTAGGAGTAGGATTCCGTAAGAAGTATTGTAATAATGGGTCGGCAACGCGCATCGCGCATGTGACACCCTGAGGTTGCAGGCGCCCATAGGCTACGGTGACTGCTTTCCATCAGGCGGGCCGTATGCTTGTTTGCCACCGATGTGGTATAAAAAAATAAAAAAAACATTTGTCACCACCCCAACTCTTCCCGGTGGTGTCGTGAGAGTCGACTAAGGGATTGAAGTGTCACTGACCATTCTTTGATAAGAAGATTGATGATGGGCAGCAGCGTCATCATAGTGGACACATTACTGAGATCACCAATCCGCTTGCGCAGCGTGCCGATTATGGGCATATACCTCCTAATGTTTATAGTTAATAGGAGAGGCCTACGTCCAGCAGTGGACTGAGATAAGCTGATGATGATGATCACACATATTTTTGACTGAAAAGTACGGGATTGCGTGCATTTCCCTTCGTGGAGACAATTTATTGACATTTAATTTTCAATCGAAATATTTCTTGCTAATGCTATCGGTCAAAGGACCAAAAAGCTGTCCTCACTTAACATACCATGAAAAACGCATTACTCGTCATATTTACTCAAACTCCTATCTGCGACATTCATTTCATATGAAAAACATCCGTATTTAGAGTGAAAATAAAGGCGACGTTTCCATGAATTTATTGATGATCTACATCAATAAGAAGGTTCATCAACAATGAGGTTGACTAAGTATACATGGTGCCCATGAGGAAAGGGAAAAATTCTAACAGCATGTTCCTGACTAAAAGAAGCAAAAAATGTTAAATGAGTTTTGGTGAAATCTGCAAAAAAAAATATTTTTTTACTTTTTTTTTTTGATGTTTTGAATGCTTTAATAAACAAAAGAAGGATTTTATTAATGAAACTATCGGAAAAAATGCACTTTAAAGTTTTTTTTATGTTTGCTAGGTATTAAAGATTATTTTGTTCATTTCATGTCTGTCAATTAAGTGTGACAAGACTAAGACAACACGGTGACAAACTCGTTTCCTAAAATGCATTTATCATAGCGTAACGGTCTAAAACGGTCTTAAGACAAAATCAAATTTTCTCTTAAAAAAGACTGAATCCAGAAAATTTCATAAGTATGACATTTTTAACTTTTTTGGTTAGAAATCCGCTGTTGAATTTTTTCCCTTTCCTCATGGGCACATTGTACAGACAGAGGTAATGAGGTAATGTTATACACTTCATGATTTTATAGCACATATCTCGATACCACATGTCAAACTCATGTGTGCTCTTCAAAACATAATTGCGTAGAACTAATCGATCGAATCCCACGCATCGAATTACACATCTATTTTAAACCTTATGCCTTTGACATAAGGATCCTACATTTTTGATCAGTGTAAATTATCTCACAGATAAAAGGACGTAAGTTGTGTGAATTTTGTGGAGATTTCGGACGTTTTGATATAAGTGTTTCAATGTTTTAAAGTAATGCTGCCGGCACCATTTGGACTTATTAAGAGGTTATTCATTAGGTTAACATGGATAAGCCTGTCTTGAAATGGATTGTTGAGATGCTACAATATTTTATAAATACTGTGACCATAACATGGACGTCTAAAGCCAGCCCAAAAATGCTCCCAAAAACAATTGTTCAATTGTGCCATGATGGGCAGGACATAGCGCTTTTCTTAACACCGCGCATATTTCGGCGCAACATCTTTGACAAATGTTTATAGAATGTAGCCAATCAAAACTTTGATGGACCAATCACAATTATTTTTGAATGGCGGTTTAATTTTTTATAGGTTGACATTGCCGTGATGCATTGAAGAGAGGGTAAGATTTGTAAACTAAAATTCAGAACCGTTCTTGAAAGGCATTTTAGTATGGCGTGCGGCTTCCATGTTTTATTTGTTCGTAACTTCATAGTATAAATAAATAGAAGAAAAAAATACGTGTGGTGACGGCAGTAGTAGATATGTTTGTCACCACCCCAACTCTTCTCGCGGGTGTCGTAAGAGTCAACTAAGGGATTGAACAGTCACTGACCATTCTTTGATAAAAGATTGATGATGGGCAGGAGCGTCATCATAGTGGACGCATTACTGCGATCGCCAATACGCTTGCCCAACGTGGCGATTATGGGCATTTATCTATGTATATCATAATTTCCCTATTATGTATTAAGAAGCGGTAATGTAATGACCTATATTAAGAAACCGGTGCCTGTGCCCGTATCATATTGTTAACATTAAAGTACAATGCATCATGATGTTAACACTAAAGTATCGGTGTCAATACATTAATGTTATAAAGTCAACTTCTTTTCGTTTTTTTTTAAATAAATATTTATTAATAATAATAATAATAATTCTTTATTTGCAAAAAATACGGTACAATGAGGTGTTTTGTTACATGTTTCCGGTACGATAACATATTTTGCTGATTAAGCATGCAAATGTTAACTTACAACTAAGCTTACAACTAAACATTTTGATTTAAAATAGTTCCTTTAGAGTATAAAACACTCGATCATTGAGCCATAGACGAAGCTGTGTTTTGAAAGGATTAAGAGGAAGATGCTTCATGCTTTCCGGAAGGGAATTAAATATTTTCATGCACATATTATAACTACTTTTATTAAAAAGAGAACTATTTGGAATGAAGTCTAAAACCAGTTTGTTGGGATATCTCGTATTTCTGTGGTAGACATCTGATGCTTTTTTAAATAATTCAGGGTATTTTTTTACACAGACTGCTGCCTCTAAAATATACATGCATGGCAATGTCAGCATATCGTATTTTTTGAATAGCGGCTTACATGATTCCCTGGAAGATATCCCACACATCGCTCTTACACATTTCTTTTGTGCTATAAATGCTCTGTCCATTTCACTGGAATTACCCCAAACAAGGAGGCCATATTTTAAGTTCGATGCAACATATCCGTGATATTGTAGGATATTTTTACACAAATTGAGTGATTTCAACTGATTTGAATAGTTATATTTAGAGGCATTTTACTTAGTGGATATCAATGTAAATAAAGGTAACATTATGGCAGATAAAAGGCATTCTAAATTTATGATATGGAGGTAGGTAAAGTTATGTATGTGACTGTTCATAATTAGGCATTAAACACTCGTGTGATCTTATTATGAAACTCACCTACGACTCGTTTCATAAAACCACATTCATTTTTAAGGCTTTTTAAATAACTATTGACTCCTAATGCTCTATACGCATAGTTAATAGGAGAGGCCTATGTCCAACAGTGGACTGAGATAGGCTACTTATATGTCCAGATGTAGTAATATAAATATATTATTTACGTATCGTATCGATCGTATTTATTAGGAATGAGGCCATCAGCAGCAGAACCGAAGTAACCGATATAGCACTGCGAAGTCTGCGAACCACTAAAGTGAAGTGTCATTGGGCGGGGCACATTGAACGTATAACCGATGGCCGTTAGGGCGAATAAGTCCTCGAGTAGCGGCCACGTACCGGAAGGCGCGACGTGGGACCCCCACAAGATGGTCTGTGACCTGGTGAAAGTGGCAATCTTTAGGGGAGGCCTTATGTTCAGTATTGGACGTCTTTCGGCTGATGATGATGATGATGATGATTATACGACTAGGTACTAAGTCCCAGAACTATATTGATATGATGTTCCTGAAGCTCGGAAACGATGACAAATACACAACTCGCCATCCGTTGCTTTGATGGCCTCAAAACAGATTTATCTTGTCGGTGACTTTGGTCATTCACTATTTTTATTGCTTGTTTTCGTGGCTATTTTCATTATTGAATGTTTATAATGACATTATTTTTAATGGGTTTTGAAGCTTTAGTCGTATCATGTGCAAATTTAGGGCACACACATGTACAGTCAAGGGCAAAAAGATGTATACACTTTTGCACCTTATTTTAACGGCACAAGATAAAAAAGTGTATACATATTTATGCCCTTGACTGTACCATGAGTTGTCGCTGCGTTATTAACGCGAACTTACTTTCTATCCATCCCGCTTGTACTCGTGTAAAGGTGCGTTTAAACCAAAAGAGCAGTCGCTGTTCTAGCGCCCGTTCTACGAAATCAACCAATCACGTTTTGTGTACCGATCGAATTTCGTAGTGAGAGGTTAGAACAGCGAATGCTCTTTTAGTTTGAACGCACCTTATTAGCGCGAGCAAGCCGGATAGAAAGTCTTCTTCTTGTCCTTGCCCTTGATCCCAGTTCACCTGGGGTCAGGCCCAAGGATCGGACAAATGCCCGTCATTTTGAAAACATAACCCTGTTCCGTACAGTAGAAACTTCCTTATCTTATGATAAATAAATAAATAAATAAATATAAATAAATATCTTGGGGACATCTTACACAGATCAACCTAGTCCCACGGTAAACTCAATTAAGGCTTGTGATGCGGGTACCAGGCGACGATATATATAATAGATACATACATATAGATACTTAGATACATACACAGCCACGACCAAGGAACAAACATTTGTGATAAATAAATACACAAAGAATGCCCTCGCCGGGATTCGAACCCGGAACCTCCAGCTTCGTAGGCAGGGTCACTGCCAACTAGGCTACAGAGGCTGACAATATATTTTATTTAAAATTATGTTTTTTAAAAACACTAACTCTAAGTATCTATTTAGAAGATCCTAACTCTTTCTTAGGTTTACAAGTTGTACATATCATGATTGTGACCATTAAACGATTGTAAAATAAATTGATATACGCGATAAACATAATCCGTTTAAATAGTTTTATTTCATGAATAATTATCGCGGTAAACGAAGAAGATATTATACTCTCAATACATAGAACTTTAATATCAAAAATTCTAAATCGTTTATGGGTCAAAAACTTACAATCATGGTGTGTACAAGTAAATAGGAGTTGTTAAAAAATAATCTTATAAAATAAAGTACCTAAGTTAACATCATAAGATAAGGGAGTCTCTACTGTAAGGAACAGGGTTATGTTTTCAAAATGACGGGAGTTTGTCCGATCCTTGGTCAGGCCTCCTTGTGCAGCGGCGCCAGGATCTTCTATCCCGGGTTGTCATTGGCGAAATGTCTTGGGCCTTTAGATCCTCTCTACAGTTGGATATAAAGTAAGTCATGGTAGGCACTCAATCGTACCATGAGTTGGAAAGTAAAGGATACGTTATGGCCTGGCCTACTACCGCAAAAACAGAAATTCGTAATTTCGAGGATTTTTCTCTGTCACGTCAACGAAGGCGTCATTAGAGTGAGAGAGACAAATCCTCGAAATTTGCGGATTTCGAAGTTTGCTGGCCACGACATTGGTCTAAGGCGACCGGCGGCGAGCGAATCCATAAGTTGGAGCGAGAGGCCGATATCGGAACGCTCTCTCGCACGTATGGCTTCCCGCCGCGCTGGTCGCCTAGGTGAATTTACACCATACGAGAGAATGCTCATTCTATCCCCACTCTACGAAATTCGTTTGCAAACGTAATTCGTCAAAATTCATAGAGTGGGGGATAGAATGAGGATTCGTTCGTTTGGCGTAAATCCACCTTTTTGTAGACCAATGTCGTGGCGAGGCCAGTAGGTTTTTATCGATAAGTAACGTATTCTATGCTGATTTACGTATCGAATAAAACCTAACTTTATCAATACTTGCAAAGTCTTGGTACTGATGGCTAACAATCAACCTTTGGATGTCTTTAACATGTGTGTTGTTGAATTTTTAGTTGTGTGCTCTGAAAAAAGAAAACAGACAGAGAATGATTTGGAGAATATCCAAGAATATACCCAGGACCCATCTAAACCGGACTAAGTTTGATTCATAGGTAGATTCATCGAATAATTCAATTATTATCCAATAAACATCGGGATACTATTTTGAATACCTTTCTTGCCTACATATCATTTATTTATCATCTAGTACTGAGGATCTCACACGATGGCCAACGGAGCAGAGGCAGACCGAAAAGGAGATGGCGGGACGACTTCGACGCGTTCTGCGGAGAATGGCGGGAACTTGCCAACAATAGGACGAAATGGAAAACGAGAGGATAGGTCTTTGCCCAGCAGTAGAACACTTAATAACTAGCTATTAAAACAGTAATGTTTATGATATCCAGTACCTACCACCACTTGGTTGACGACGGTTCAAAAAGACCAGAAAGATCACTGAATCGACAGTAACCTCGCCAGAAATCTGGTGGCTAAGGAGAAGGAAGGCCGACCTCAAATAGGGAGAAAGGTCCAGGAAGAAGAAGAAGAAGTTTATGATATCCATTAGCCATAGAGCTGCCAATACGCGTTATGCCCGGTTCACATTATTCCAGTTCAGTAATCCAGCGGTCTAATCCAGTCCAGTCCTGGACTGGAGCATATCGTTTACATGACTGGTATTTTAAGAGTAGCTGATTGGAATCACATCGCTGACAATGATCTAGTACTGGTTTAGAACTGGAATGGCATTATTTCAGTGCCGCTGGATTGGGTGAGCTGGAATAAAAGTTAACGGTCTTTCCAGTCACTGGAATAGAAACATTCCAGTGCATTCCAGTGTCTGTTCACATTATTCCAGTAGCATTCCAGTACTGGATTGGATTGCTGGATTGGAATCATCATCATTAGCCTATGATAGTCCACTGCTGGACGTAGGCCTCTCCTATTAACTATGCGCATAAACGCATTAGGAGGTACATGCCCATAATCGCCACGCTGGGCAAGCGGATTGGCGATCGCAGTAATGTGTCCACTATGATGACGCTGCTGCCCATCATCAATATGTATCAAATAGTGGTCAGTGACACTTCAATCCCTTAGTCGACTCTTACGACACCCGCAGGAGGAGTTGGGGTGGTGACAAATGTATTCTTACTGCCGTCACCACACGGCAAGACTGGAATGCTACTGGAATAATGTGAACCGGGCATTTTATACGCGAGTACCTACGACCTACGAGCAGGATGGAAAAAACTTAAGTCCGCGTTAATAACGCCACAGCAGCTCATGATAAACACTGTACACATTTAAACTCAGGCGCATCCTCCTTGCGCGAGCGCGGGCGATCACAGCGGCGTTTGACAATTGATTTATGTCCGTCAACGTCGCGCACCACAGCGCAGACGCGACAAACATGGCCGCCATCATTTTGAAGTTGGTGTTCGTTATCTGCCAGATTTATGTTAGCTGGGCTTAAGTTTGTAATAAAAGTATGCGTGTGAAATTATATAGTAGGTGTTTGTCTTATTTTATAATGAAGTCGGTTAAAAATGCAAATCATTTCATAGCAAGCGCAGTTTGATTGAAAATTAGAACTAAGTACGTATACCTATTTAAAATGATTTCGGTTCGATTTTACTGATACCATTTTTGTGTGTGCTTTGGGTGTATTATCAACGATCATACTACTACATTAACTACAACACAACACGACTTATGCTTTTAATTAATACTGTTAATATACCTATATTATTTTTCAGTTGAAAGTAAAAAAAAAGGTAAAAAAACCTGCAAACTTGCATTAAATCATAATCACGCACATTCAGAACACAATCTTGCTTTTATCGCCAACCCTTAAATCTCAAGTACACATATTATATGCTTTGGTAAAAATTAATTATTGACTTGACACATATCTAACGTGATTCACGATACCTACGTTCAAAGACGTCAAACGATATGGATCAGCCCTGCCTATTTGTTTACCTGTTTTTGAATTGCAACTGAAAAAGGGTACCATTTAAAAGTTTAAAATTTTTAACTGGTATTCGTCTGTCTGCTCGTTCAGAAAAAAAATTATGAATTTCAAAATCGCATCAATTTTGAATGTATTCATTATTACTGATACATACTATAATCTCTTGTGTTAATTTTCATTTTTCACAAAAAAAAGTATTGAATGTATATTGCTGTTTCAATGAACTTAATGATTCAATACATTGCAACAAATTGCGATACAAACATAAGTCCGGATATATCCGTGAAAATATTATAACGAAAGATTACACACTCTACCAGTAGTAACCAATCTGTCAAAATATAATATTCTATGCCCGAACCGTCCAAAGAAAAGCCGGCTATTTATCATCAAACTAAAATAGTTCCTCTGTCCGCGGGAGAAGATTTAGCGAAAAAAACACCAGGATTTATTAGACATCGGTTTTTGTCGTTTAATTGTCATCAGATGGCGTCTCAGATCAACGGGCGACATCTGCGAGCTTCAAGTGTTTTATTCCACATGTTCTATGAAGGCTTGTCACATGGCTTTTCAAATTCTAAGACTGAAAGTGTATTTCTCCGAGCGTTTCAACCGCTGTGACTTCAGTGGAAGCCTTATCAGACGAATCCCGTGAGAGATGCAAGAACTTTTCTTGGATATCTTGGTAATTGACAACTAGGTACTAAGATATCCAAAAAAAAATTAGATATCTACGGAAATCGCGTAAAACTGCATTCAGACCAAACGAGCATTCGCTATTCTATCCCCCGCTCTACGAAATCAACGAATCACGTTTTGTGTAACGATCGAATTTCGTAGAGTGGGGGGATAGAAAAGCGAATGCTCGTTTGGTCTGAATGCACCTTTACAATGTTGCCACCGAAGTCGCGGCGGTTGAAATGCTAAGATATGCCCCAAAAAAGTTTATCAACTTTTTTTTTTGAGGATCACGGGCTCACAAATCCCGGTTTTTTGATAGGCTTGCGCGGGGATATAGATCCAACACGTAGAGGCCCTTTGGAGAAATGCTGTGTTGTACACCTGCTGCAACCCATTCACGGGCACAAATAGATACATATCCGTAAACCGGTCCCAGCAGGCGCATAGAAACTATTGAGAAGGAATGGAAAAGACTAATGGGCTATGGTGATGGAGGATGGATGGATCAGAAATGGAACTATAGAAAAGAGGTCCGGACACCTGCCATAACAATGATTTCTCTTTGCTATCGAGGCAGGCGGTGACTCGCCGCCGACTAGATGGGCCCCCGTAAATGCCGTCACAAGAGACAGCCAGGGGCTACATCGGTGTAGGCGGCTCAGGAGTGTAGAGAGGCGTACACCGCTTTCTGCGCAGTGGCTTGACAGCCGCTGCACCAACTCGCGACTTACGCAAATTTACACTTCCACCCCTGGAGCATATAGCTCTGACGACTCCTCTCTGGACGGCCAGTTAAAGCAAGCCAGAGCTGAGAGTCCTACGGGTCCCCTTGGGGTTCCACTCCGACCGACGAAGAGACGCCGGAGGCGGGGACCCTGACCAACTCTCGGGAGCACTCGGGTCCGTGGGGTCGTTACTCCCCAACAGCTCGCCACAAGCTGCCCTGCGGTATTATTATCAATTTACAAATACTTTGATCTGGTACCAGCTACGTTTTATTAACGATTCAGTTATGTAAATCTTTTTCAAAATAGCAGGGCAGGTAGGTGTCCTTGTTTATGGACCAGTACCATGAGTTGGAAAGTAAAGGATACGTTAGGTTTCACTGGATCGAGCGCGATGGCCTGCTTTACGTATCGAGTATAAAGTATAACCTAACGTTACCGATACTTGCAAAGTCATGGTACGGCTACAGATAGGGTGAAGACACATATATCAGCATGCGTACGCATTTTGTCTAATAAAATTGGTATGAAACGTGTAAGCATGCGTACGCGTGCGGAAAGCTGGATGCGGTCCCATACTAAGCTTACATTTTCTATAGACAAAATGCTTACGCATGCTGATAAATGTGTCTACACCCATATGTCGCGTGCATTTCATGCTCGTACGACCGTAATCTATTTGGTTGTACGGTTTTTAAACAACTCTATAATGTAACAAGGGAAAAGCTTTCCAATCGAACCACCAAAAGACAGAAATATCATTAAAACTAGCAGAATAGAGCTATTTGACATTGTCAATTACTTTGAACACATTTCTTGCAAGTTTGACAATGATTAATATTTTGGCAAGAATCGCCTAACTGAATAATAGAGTGTGATGAGGAAATAAAAGATGCGCATGATTTGAAATTATGAAATATTTTTCAGTTGACATGTATGAATCGACGTTGGAGTTATTTTTGTTTTTGTGCTATGACTCATGAATACCTTGTACCTACTAACAGCGAAAAAAATAGAAGCAATACAGAATATCAAAAATTAATGGTGACAGCCACCTGTGGGTAATGGAACCTACCTCCTGAAAGTGAAGTAATTTTTATTTACAAATTATTTAACTCGTTTTTTTAAATATACAATTTATACCTTCACATAAATTAAATCTAACTAATCTAACTGGTTAATAGGAGAAGCTTACTTCCAGCAGTGGACTATCATAAGCTGATGATGAAGATGATGAAGAATCTAACTAACATAACCTATATCTAAGATTTGATCTAAGATGATGTATCTAAGATCCCTTGTGGCATTGCACCGAGGATGCTGGCGGCATTTCCTCGCTGTATCGCAATACTGATGCGTTGCGCGAGGATGTCGCCAGCTCTTCAGTATTTATATATTTCAATATACATCTTAGGTTATATACAGGGTGGTCCAAACCTTAACGTCAAAAATTTTTTTTAGGTTCCCTACGTCATGGGCTATCAGAATATACCCCATGTATGTTAGCCGATTTTTTGTAGTTTTCGAGTTATGAATTTTTGAAAAAAATATTTTTGAGAAATTCTGGAATGAAGTAATTTAATGATAAAAAAAACTGTTGGGTTTTTTAAATATTTTCTTTGTGTAAAAGTATTACTACAAATTAGACATGAGCGCCGATGGCCAAATAGCCGGCGGTGGCGCGCCGGTCAAAATTGATCGGCGGCGGCGGCGTATCGGCGGCGTGGCCTTGAAAACAGTTGTTCATAGAGTTAATAGCAAAGCCGAAAATTGCCATAGCAAAAATCAAATTGTCAGAGGGATTGACTCAAATGCTCTTTAACTATCGATAAATTAACAATTCATCATCATCAGCCTATCGCAGTCCACTCCTGGACATAGGCTTCCCCAGTTTCACGCCACCGTCTTCGATCTTGGGCTGCTCACATCCAGCTCCTGCCAACCATTCTGCGCAAATCGTCGCTTCACCTTGCCGTAGGGCTTCCAACACTACGTTTACCGACACGCGGTCTCCAGTCAAAAACTCGTTTACCCCAGCGGTTGTCGGTTCTACAGCTATTAATTAATATAGCCAGCTCACTGCAACTTCAGCTTGTTAATACGGTGGGCCATGTTGATCACTTTGGTTCTCTGCCGGATAACCTCATTTCTGATTCGATCCCGCAGAGAGAAGCCGAGCATAGCCTTTTTAAAGCTCGCTGAGCGACCTTGAACTTGTGGACCCGCCGTATCGTCAGTGTCTACTTTTCGGCTCCGTACAGTTCGTACGCTATGACGGGTAGGACGCACTGATTGAAGACTTTTGTCATCAAACACTGTGGGATCGACGATGTGAAGACTCGACGTAGCTTCCTAAATGCTGCCCAACCTAGCTGAATTCTTCTATTCACCTCATCCTCGAAGTTGTTTCTACCCATCTGCAATGTTTGCCCGAGGTATATGTACATATCTACTTCCCGTACTCGCCATTAATGTTGAATAGAATAGAATAGAATACCTACTCTTTATTGCACACCTTAACAAAAAAGAAAACATGGTTAAAACAAAATACAATTGAATGTTGATCTTTTCCAGCTCGGTGTCTTAAACATGTCGGCCCTCCATTGCATTTGAGAACATTTTCGGGGAGATAACGTTCCCCTGTGTCACGCCTCTATGAAATGGTATAGGATTTGTTTGCTGATTTTGTACTTGAACCGACATGATGGCGGCCTCGAAGAGGCATCTTATCGCTTGGATGTATTGCCAATCAACTTGAAATCGCTGAAAGGACTCTAGAACAGACCAGATCTCAATCGAATCAAAGGCTTTCTCATAATCCACAAATGCTACACACACAGGGGCTAATTATACTCCTCGGTCTTCTGTATAATTTGCCGCACTGTGTGGATGTGGTCTATGGTGCCGTATCCGCTCAGAAATCCAGCTTGTTCCGGAGGTTTAAATTCGTCGAGTCTCCGCGCAAGACGGCTCTTGGGAATAGCTTATAGACATGGCTTGGAAGAGAAAATGGGTCGAATGTTATTCATCAGGGTATTGTCTCCCTTTTTGAAAAACAGGCTGACCACACTTGTAATCCATTGCCTCCGGAGTTCTCCCTTCGAATAGGACAGCGTTAAAAAGCTTTTGCAGCTCGCTCAGTGGAAGGCTTACCTCCTGATTTTAACAACTCTGTTATAGTGCCATCCTATCCCGGGGATTTTCCGTTGTTAAGCTGCCCTAGAGCAATCTCGATTTCGCCGATACTGACTTCTAGCAGATCTTCGGTGCAGTGGCGTATCAAAGTGGGTCTAGAATCCTAATTTTCGGGATCAGGTCGAGATGCATGCGAAGCATAATGAATAACCGGCTACGAAGTAACGACTTCTCCACGAGCTGTGTAGTCTGCTTCGTCAGGTGGCTTCTTCCTAGAGATTGTACGAACACCATTTTCAACATCTCTTTTTCGTACGTGCTTACTGATCTCTCGGTTTAGTTTAGAGTCCGTTTCCTTGACGAAGAGACGGGTTTACACGTCGTTTTTACATTAGCTCTAACTGCCCTAAGGTCTCCCCCGAAAGCTTTGACGTCCTGCATTTCACAAAATATCGTACCTTCTTCGCTGAGGGTGCGAACCACATCTTGAAGGTTCTGGTTAACGTCCGCTGTGTATTCTGTCATCAAGAAGAATTAAGAGTGTATAATTATATTGGTTTCAATAATTACTAATACGCATATAAGAACTACAACCGAGTACAAGAAAACCAAATATGGCTACTAACTTAAATGGATACCTACATAATTTTGTAACTTCCAGGCGTATACATATATTTGTACCTACTCGACTGAACAACCATAATATTTGTCAAACCTTTTCGAAAGGTGATATTTACCACGATTTTAGCTATTTAAAAACATTTAATTCTTGGTATTAAAAGAAGCGTAATTTTACGATGCCTCATCAAGGTCACGCCGATTCCACGCCGGTGGCGGCGTCGGCGGCGGCGGCGCGTAGTTTTTTACCGGCGGCGGCGGCGCGCCGGCGCGGCGCTCATGTCTACTACAAATAAAGCATTTACTGACAAAAAAATTAGCGTCCTCACTTTTACCAAAATTTTTATTTTTTTATTTACGTACATTAATGCTATTTTGATGAGTTTTTAGCGTAAAATTTTTAATTTAGTATTTTTTTATCCTACTTGTATCAAAGTGAGGACGTTATTTTTTTTGTCAGTAAATGCTTTATTTGTAGTAATACTTTTACAAAAAGAAACTAGATAAAAAACCCAATAGTTTTTTTTTATTCATAAATTTCTTCATTCCAGAGTTACTCAAAAAAAATTTTTCGAAAATTCATAACTCGAAAACTACAAAAAATCGGCTAACATACATGGGGTATATTCTGATAGCTCATACCGTGAGGAATCTAAAAAAAATTTTTTGACGTCAAGGTTTGGACCACCCCGTATGTCTGTAGTCTACCTATCCGTCTTTCCCGAGGACCGTGATTTAAAAACATAATAACCAAACTAAAAATTAATAAATGATTTTAGCCGATTTCTCCATGATCCCATCATCAAACCTCAACTTGGTGCCGACGGGATTATCTCGATTTGTTTTAAAGCCGGTAAAAAAATAATTATCGAAATTGGTTGGCGTGATATTGAGTTACCTTTTCGTCCATTTGTCGTACCCGTGATTAATATAAATCTAAGACTTATGTACAGTCGAGTGCATTAATATATAGACACATTTGTGAGGGATCAGTATGGAGAAGTGTATATATGTTAATGCTCTTGACTGTACCTACACTTCTCGACCAAATAGTATGCAAAATGTGATATTAGATTATCGATCCTGGACTAGCAATGTACCGACGAGAAGTTTCATAAATAGCAAAACTTATATAGATCTTCTCGACTTTAAATTTTACAAGCTATCTAATCATGCCAAAACCGTTGTACATACATGCCTTTTAAGGTATATGTTTATGCCTTGTTTACTCAATTATAAAACACTTTTTTCTAAGCTCTCATGGAAACATTCTCAACGAGAACTTACTCTTAAAATCTCATGAAAATACTCGGATATTTCCGAGTATTTTCCCGCAATTTTTAATGTTCTGTAACTTGTACATTGCTAGACCTGACTATCACTTGCATCAGTGTCAGAACTTTGTACTGTAGGATAGGGAGAATTTACCCCCCTTTGACCCAATCGTTGGGGACTTCAATAAATCACTTACCCAACTTTTACCCGGCATATTAATAGTCGTTCATGGCGGTCGTAAATTATAAAATTAATGTAATAATAGTCCATCACGGCGTAATTAAAGCCCGATGTCAACGTGTTTACTTGTTACGTGAACGAACCCTGGGGCGGCGCAATGTATGAACGATAAGCGATCGCGATTGTATTCTAACATTTCTAACCCCCTTAGGCACTGGTCTCACCGTGAGCTACTAAGCTATGTACTATGGACTATAAACACGAACTAAGGATACGCAGTCTCGTCCAAAAAAAAGAGACACGGTGATACTCGCCCGGCGGTGATAGCTGACAGCTGGGCGAGTATCGCCGTGTCTCTTTTATTTATACGGGAGTGCGTATCTTTTGTTCGTGTTTATAACCGATAGTTCATAGCTTAGTAGCTCGCAGTGAGACCAGTGCCTTAGTCATAAACGTCTCCTAACTTAGCAAGCCGCTATAGTTTTCGATTTCTAAGAATGACCTTTTGATAGTTATAGATTAATCCTTATTAATATGAGAGTAAGACTCACCATTTTTCCGATATTCTTAACGTCATAAGGCTCATTTCTAAACTGTCAAATGTTCATTCTTCGAAATCGGCAACTATAACTAAATTGTTTGTTTCTTTCGTTCTTATAAATATGTCTGTAAACCCGAAAGTATATATTACATTAATTTTATAATTTACAACAACAAGGGAAAATAATTACTTAGCGACTTGTAGAAGACGTGACGTTTACGAATAAGGCCGTTATTGTCACACATCATTGAATTTCACTCTAAAACAATGAATACAAACAATGATAGCTCGAGATGAAAGCTAGAAGAATGATAAATTCGTTACAAATTGAGTTCCTTTTCCTTTGCCAAAATATCTCGAGTTATCCAGTGCTTCACGCCATGTACGGAAATATTGTACCTAATCCAGGATGCTTAGCCAAGTTGCCAATCGCTAGCGCTTGCTAGCGCATCGTAGTTTTCCCTCTCTGTCACTCCTTCATATTAGTGCGACAAAGAGGGAAAACTACAATGCGCTAGCAAACGCTAGCGATTGGCAACTTGGCTAAGCACCCAACCCAGGAATATTGTTACTATGTTGATAAACAAAATCGCCTCAGCGTGTAACTCGGCCCACCGCCACCACACCCGCGTTCGTGCACACGTCAGTCACCATCCATCAATCACTGTTCGCTGTGACCGTGCCACTCATATTTCACTCACCGCCGCACCCTTATGCCCATACAAATAAGGGCCATTTTAACCACTTAAAAGGGGTGTTGTTTTGATCGCGTACAGAGTTGAAAGCTCAGGCGCCGGTTAGTAATATTAGACTCGATTTTTGTGGTTATATTTGTAGAATATTTTTAGGTTATCTGTTTATTTAGAATACTTTTTAGTTATCTGTTTAGAATGTTTCTAAATATATGGGATGATTTTTTATTCACCGTTCAAATTTTAGGGGTTTAATTCTGACTATTCTGAGGTCGAAGTCAATGTCAAAGTCATTTATTTGTTCGACACAGGTTAAAGGTAGGTATACAAGATACATCATCAGCCTGTAGATACCTACAGGTCTTACAATATTAATGATAAAGCTTCAGCATGTTGGACCGCAATGCATACAAAATTGTGGGCTTGCTTTCAATGGACTGTAACTATGTACATGATATGCACAGTTGCCATATGTTATTAATATGAGCTCATAAATTAATCCTCTAAAATTTTAACAGTGAATAAAAAACACCCTGCATATTTAAAAATAAAATAATGTAAATGGCCAATAATTATCGCTTGCCCAGGCGATTACGGGCGTTTACCTCCTAATGCGTCTATACGCATAGTTAATAGGAGAGGCCTACGTCCAGCAGTGGACTGAGATAGGCTGATTATGTGATATGTGTGGTGAATTCCAAATCAAGCTTTTTTTGTCGTTAAAATTTAAAGTATAAACTAATCACTTTCAGGAGTACAAGTTTAAAAGCATATTTTTACAGCTCCAGGCGAATAGTACATTGTGCATCAAGGGAGGTTAGTATGGAATTACTAACGAGTGTTAGAAGCCTGACGCCGTAGGCGAAGGGCTTTTAATGACTCGAGTTAGTATTCCGCTTACTGACCGTGATGCATACAATGTTTTTCATCACACTTGGCGACAAAAAAAAGTTTTAAGAAAATATATTATTAAATAACGTACTGACATTTCTATTATTCCCTAGGGTATTTCACTTTTCTACCGCTATTATGCATGTAAGCAATGGAGCGCTTAGACAGCAAGTGTGATAAAAAAGTTATGTAAGCGATTGGAATTCCGACAGGAAGTGGGGTAGAAATCGATTAAGTATTTTTGTAATGAGCGCACTTTTGTTTTAAATTCGAGTGATTTTCGGTCGTGTTTGTTTTTTAATCTGTGGCGTGGGCCTGTGGGGTTGTGGGCCGTCGGTTGTGGTGGGGCTTAATGGTATTAAATTACAGATTTCCTGCAGCAATAACAAATAAGAAATATAGTACGTGTTAAGAGTAAATTGGTCTCGAAAATCCTCATAAAAATCGAAATTCGTTACAATTAATATGTATGAAAACGAAAAGATTATTTTTTACGAAATTAACAAAAGCCTATATACCAGGCAACTTCTATTGATGTTCCAAGTAACCTGTCCAATTTAACGGAAATCAATAAAAACACGGTGTATACAGATTGTGATTTCTTTAGTCACTGGTCAATTTATATGACTCTAATTAATATGACCTTAAGATTAACTCTCTCTGTGACAAAAAATCGCCCTACTTATTTGGGTAAACAACGCGGCAACGCAGGCAAATCTGAGGTAAAATTTTATTACCTAAAAATTGAATTTTAATTTTCTTGAGACATGATAACATAAATATAATAAAAAACGCCGCGCTCGCGAGTCGCTTGGCGTGAACGCGTGCTCAGCGCTTGATAACGTCACCCAAACGCCGACGTCGACGTCGTTACGTCGTTTCGTCGTCGTAGTGACGTCGTTACGTCGTCACCCAAATTGAAATAGTTTTTAAGTACCGGTAGTTAATTTTTTAGTTCACAGTGATTTGGTTTTTACTGTTATGCTGTGAAACTTATTGGAAAATAAAATAAATAAATAAATAAATAAATAATGGAGACCTAGGCTCTCCGAAACATGTCGCGCGTAGCGATAAGTCACTTGACAATAAAAATGTATGAAAACGGTCACATGACTTTTCATTCTCATACATTTATTACTTATCGCTTTTCGTATACGATTGCAGAATGCCGTCTTAGCTGCATGCTGCAATTTGGGCAAGAGTTGATTTTTGAAATTCGGATTATCGAGACTACTGTACAAAACGAAATATTAAGGTGCATTTAGACCAAACCAGCATTCGCTCATTCTATCCCCCACTCTACACAAATTCCTTCGTTACACAAAACGTGATTCGTCGAAATTTGTTGATTTCGTAGAGTGGGGGATAGTATGAAATGAACGAATGCTTCGTTTGGTCTAAATGCACCTTCATCCAAAGAGTGAAAAAGCTCAGCGGCGTTGACTCACGTTTAAAATCGCCAAAAACTAAAATATACAACACCTACACAAAAGTGCAATACAAAATTGATGCGTGCACAAAATGGTACGATTTGATTAATGGCAGCCCAGACCCTTCTAACCTCACGCTACTAAAGGACCTTTATACAGCTTCAGGTAATGGTTATATCACGTTTTGGTGCTAAAGGAACAGTAATGGACACATGTCGGCCATCCATCAGCTTGACAGATGTCGACTTGGAGTTTGGTCAAAGTTTTGGGGGGAGGTAAAATAAAATGTATAATTCGGTTTCGTGTTTTTCGTAGCTTGGGTTTTACCAGCGGGACTAATTCTAGGTGAACTGAGTAATCAGGATAATATTCTTACAATGTGATTTAGGTACGTCATTTTGCTTATAGTTACTGAATGACCTGATCAAAATAGAACTAATGCGTCCACATAATAAAATTGTGTGTTAGTTGTAATTGGGGATGAATGAAACTATTGCGTTCATACTTCATACGCATAGGCTAAGGAAAAGCCGTTGTCCACCAGTGGACTTATACAGTGTGTTAAAACCATGATATACTGACTGGTTGACTGGTAGAAAGTGCCCTTGGCATTAAGTTCGCCTTTTGTACTTTAAGATTTTCTTTTGTGCAATAAAGTTTAAATAAATAAATATAGGCTTTTATTAAAACCGAAGAATGCGATGCAGATATTGCAGATTATTAGCCAAACCGTGAGCATTATTTAATTAAAAAAACAAATTTAACAAGGTTAATAACTTTCTAAAGTGTAACATAATGTAGTTAAATATAATATCTTGGTTAACAACCATTTTTTATGTTTTATATTTATATTCAATAAATATAAATAAATAAATATCTTGGGACATCTTACACAAATTGACCTAGTCCCACGGTAAGCTCAATTAAGGCTTGTGATGTGGGTACTGAGCGACGATATACCTATATAATAAATAGATACATGTAGATACTTAAATACATAGACAGTCATGACCAATGAACAAATTTGTGATAAATAAATACCTACACAGTACACATATAGGTAGTATCTTCCCAATTTTAACTTAATCGGTAGTCGGTAAGTACAAAACCATCTAAAAACCAAAAACTCGCAAGATTTGATAAGACATAAACATGGCGACAGGTGGAACTAAATAAATGATTGTAATACAGGGTGTATTCATGTCGTGAGCGGATTGATGGACGAACAACTCGGCAGTCCCATCTGTCATGGGACAAAAGGGGTCTTTTCAGCCCTTTATAGTGTATCATGAGCTGCCTGTAGCATCATGAGTTGGAAGGTAAAGGATACGTTAGGTTTTACTCGATACGTAATCCATTATATCGTGCTCGCACTGATATGTATTATTTGACCGAGCGCGTATAATGCATGTCAAATGTCATAAATATATTGGGACACATTTCTTTACAGGTATATTCAAATAAAATAAGATTTCGTCGGGGATAGTGGAATACAGCGTAACTACCAAAGCAGATAGAGTGCAAATGTCATAGATAAGTACAAATATAATATTGACACTCAAAATGACCGTAATTGAATTTGTTAGATCTAGGTCATTTTTGCTTTGGTATATGACATCCAATATTTATAATCTCAAATGTATTTTAAAAAAATACGTCTATTCCTTTGAATAAACCAAGAACCAGTGGAGTGATTGACGTTAAATCGCAGGTTATAGACGCGTGCATCTGATTGGACAGATTTAATAAAAAAATATAATAAAGGACGTTGTCAGCTTTGATGCGCTACTACTGGTTCTCGAACGGGTGAATTGAAAGTGAGAATACGACGGCAGGTGAGTTTTGGGACACTATGGTCCGTAGTCTCATTTGTGATTTTTCAAAAGAACTGAAAATTCACGTGTTAGTTTATTTGTTAATTTAATAAGTAAAATACAGAAAACCGCTGAAAAATGTGAATTACTGACATTGATCAAGTTTTGATGGGATGTATTAATCTGTATTCTGCATGTGCATATTTATAAAGGCAACAACTATTTTTTAAATGTTAAACTAATCAGGAGCATAATATGTACGAGAATAAACTGAACATTGTCATTTCAAAATTGATTACTGCGTTTACATTTAGACGGGCAACTTAGGCCATAGAATTTGAATTTAATAACATCTATATATAGGTATACATCGTCACTTGGTACCCACATCACAAGTCTTAATTCAGCTTACCGTGGGACTATACTCTGAGATTTCTAAGAATGAACTTTTGACAGTTTAGAAATAACCCCTATATTTATGACGTTAAGAGTAACACTATCGAATCTAATAAGACTATCGAAAAAATGGTGAGTCTTACGGCCTGTT
Source organism: Thaumatotibia leucotreta (assembly GCA_025490895.1). Lineage (NCBI taxonomy): Eukaryota > Metazoa > Arthropoda > Insecta > Lepidoptera > Tortricidae > Thaumatotibia > Thaumatotibia leucotreta. The sequence goes on from JALPQI010002194.1 coordinate 21,444, forward strand.
TCACAATCTCCAGTTAAAGCTATCTGTCAGATAAAAAAAAAAACACTATCACTTTCTTTCACCTGGAAGAATAAAGAGAGCGTGTTATTTATATCTGACGGATAGTTTTAACTGGAGATTGTGAAACAGGCCCTTACCCTCATATTAATAAGGATTAATATATAACTTTCAAAAGTTCATTCTTAGAAATCACGGACTATATGTCGATTTGTGTAAGATGGCCCAAGATTTTAGAATTTTATCTAACGTGAGACTCAAACATAATATATTTAAATATTTATCAAACGGGTTACTCACGTAATTGCTCGACATGTTTCGATCCAGAGGATCCTCATGATGGAGTTTGGAGTACCCGCGACCAAAGCTATTTATTTATTTAATATAACAAAACCAATAGTAACGCCGCCATCACGTCCCAATTGATTGATAAAACTCGCGACAGACTGACTGACAGCTCTCCATTTTCAATCCCGGTTTATTTTGTACATCTATTTACTTTTTAATGTTTTTTCGTCGAAATCTGCGCTTGGCTGCGATTGACGGGTGAAGTATTTTGAACGTCAAAACTGGAACGTAAATTAAATTGTGATATTGTGGCTTTGGAGAGGGCTATGCTAGGAGTCTCTCTGCGGATTAAAAATGAGACCATCCGCAGCAGAACCAAAGTAACCGAAATAGCTCTTCGAATCGCTAAACTGAAGTGGCAGTGGACGGGGCACATTGCGCGTAGAACCGATGGCCGTTGGGGCGGGAAGGTTCTCGAGTGGCGGCCACGTACCGGAAAGCGCATCGTGGGTAGACCCCCGACAAGATGGACTGATGACCTGGTGCAGGAGTCCGCTGGATGCGGGTGGCGCAGGACCGGTCATTGTGGCAATCTTTGGGGAGGCCTATGTTCAGCAGTGGGCATCTTTCGGCTGGTATGATGATGATGATGATGATTGTGGCTTTTATTATATATTTTTCTGTTCTTAGCCTCATCACTTTCACTGTAATCACTTATAATTTTAACGGGAAACGGGACTTACGGCCTATTTATAATTCCCAGATAAATATATCCGTCTGATAAAATTATTAGTACTCTTTTCTCAAGACATGTAAAAGAAAAGGACAGCCACATTTATATGATTATTTTATTAAGGTACATTTAGACCAAACGAGCATTCGCTCATTCAATCCCCCACTCTACGAAATCAACGAATTTCGACGAATCACTTTTTGTGTAACGAACGAATTTCGTAGAGTGGGGGATAGAATGAGCGTGCGTCCACTATTATGATGACGCTGCTGCCCATCATCAATCTTTTATCAAATAATGATCAGTGGCACTTCAATCCCTTAGTCGACTCTTACGACACCCGCGGGAGGAGTTGGGGTGGTGACAAATTTATTCTTACGGCCGTCACCACACGGCATGCAAATAAAATAGGCTGAATAAAATGCAAGGATTATAAAATTTATAAAACTAAATCCCCAATCACTGATCCGAGTGAGCGCGTACGACTAAAACTCGAAAACAAAATAAACGGGCGAGTGTTATTGACAGCTGTCAACTGTCAATCCCGCGTCGCTGCGCTATCAGTTATGTCGTGGTGAAGAGTTTATTTTTAGATCATGTTATTTATACTTTTTATCGGCTAAATATGAAGTTTTATGTTTCATGTTTGAGATTTCAATGAAATCATTTCAGAAATATCGTTATATTTGGGTCAAAATTCTTTTCGTTGTATTGTTTCTTATTACTTTGTCACGCTTTTAGTTGATATCTCGACTCAGTATTTTTAAGAAATCCGGTGCACTTGTATTTAATTTTCACGCTAGATTTTAATCCATACATCAGAAATTGAAAACGCGTCACGTTTTTTAGCGACACAAAATAAGACAGACAAAAAAAAATTTAACCCATTTATCACACCATTTTTGTCTGATGCGACTAAAGTTAGTATTTTTTTCGACATAACTTTCTTTGCCCACAAGTTTGAACTGATGACTTGGTGAAGGTCGCAGGAGTCCGCTGGATGCGGGTGGCACAGGACCGGTCATTGTGGCAATCTTTGGGAGAGGCCTATGTTCAACAGTGGACGTCTTTCGGCTAACATGATGATGATGATGATGAACTTCCTTTGGGCAGTCAAAACTAACCCCCTTATTCATAAACGTCTCCTAACTTTTGCAACCCGCTAAGCATTGTTTGTCCCTTTCAGTCTTATCAATATGTCTAGAAGAGCGAATGGGACAAACAATACTTAGCGGCTTGCTAAGTTAGCAAACGGTTATGAATAAAGGTCTCTGCCCACTAGACCGTAGCATACCATGACCGTAGCATGAACGTATCAGACAAAAAAATATTCTTTGTATGGAAAAGTATGAGACTATGCCCACTAGGACGTTCCGTCGCCGGCCAACACCGTCGCGTGCCATGCACGGACCGGCAAGAATTGTCGGCGAGAATATTTTCCGGCCCCGACACGCTACGTGCATGGCACGAAACGTTGCCGGTACGGTGTGCGCAGGCGGCGAAACGGTGAGCATACGGGTTCTATTTACATTTTTGTATTGTATTTACAATTTTTATCCAAAACTCTCCAAATTTTTCACTTTTGATAGTGAGTAATAATTATCTTATGGCGAAACAACGCAAACAATATAATGAGCATCGCTATTTTCTGAAAAAAAAACTTACTTAATTGATTGTAAACCCGCAAACCGAAGATTTTTATCGAGATCGAAAAATATTACTTCGTTTCCTTATTAATATTATTTTGAAACAGTCGTGTAACTTAACGAATTTATCCAGATACATTGCACAATTTGTTTCCTTTTTTACATGGCAAGAACCATGCTTTTGATGTAGCTTTCTAAAATAAATTTTATTGGTTTTAGATTTTTATTACAATATGTACTGTACCTACACAAAATCGATATATCTTTTTTTCAGATTTTTTTTCCGTTGCTCCATTGTTATTTACAATTAATTATTGTTCCAAAACTATTAAAATATGTAAAAATAATCAAACAAAACCAGTACTTGACGGAGTCACATTGACAATCATGACAAGAACATAATGTACTCTCATAAATCTATAGACAATATATTTACCAATTCCAAGAAGTTTTAATTTAATATCATAGATTACATTTATCAGTGTTTAGGTTACCTAGACATTGATAAGTGTAATTTAATACTTTAATAATATTAATGATAAATAAACACATTCCGCCATATGAATGTATAAGTAGCATAACTGAATGACGATTCGAAAGTGCTTGTTGCTAAGCCTACTCAATAAATAATTTTTGAATTTGACTTGACTCAGTAACAACTCTAGTACTGCAATGGATTTCGATCGCAGTTTACGATGTCTGCTCAGAAAAATAGGTGTAGAAATAAACTCCTAGGAAAATACTAGCAGAGCGATAGTAGTTGTCTAAAGGGCGCGAAAACAATTTGAAACTGATAAAACTGTGACAATGGAACGATAACGACGGATATGAATCGCTCATACTACGGGGATGATACGTAGTTGCGACGCGGATGATACGAGGTTGCGACGCGGATGCAACGGTCACTAAACGGGCTTAGCACGGATATGAAACGATGTACACACGTTATAGTGGGCATAGTAGACCGTGTCGTCTCACATTCCGTGTCTGATACGTTCATGCTACGGTCATGGTATGCTACGGTCTAGTGGGCAGAGACCTTAAGGGGGTTAGCGTCTACGTTTTTGAGGCCGCCCTTTTTAACTGATAGTGTTTGTCGGACATAGTATACCTCTGTTTTGTTATTTAAGGTATTTCGTACTAAATGATTTTGAAAATATTGGTCGCTTTAATTTAAAGGTGCATTCAGACCAAACGAGCATTCGCTATTCTAACCCCCTACTCTACGAAATTTGATGGTTACACAAAACGTGATTCGTTGATTTCGTAGAGCGGGGGTTAGAAAAGCGAATGCTCGTTTGGTCTGAATGCACCTTAACAAAAAGAAATTGTTCTTAGATCTTGCTCTTATATTTCTTAGTTTAATAAATTTTTACGTTTTCTTGGGTGACCCTAGGGATTGAATTTTAACCTTTTGTTTTAAACTTCAGATAAGTACTTTTATAGTCCAGTAAGATATGTACACTTTAACATTTTAATGGGGTATAATTATGTATATGTCGTCGCCTGGTACCCACATCACAAGCTTTAATTGAGCTTACCGTGGGACTAGGTCGATTTGCGTAAGATATCTCAAGATTTATATTTATTTATTTCTTTATTTGCATAGTATACAGCCATAGCCAGAACTCAAAAACGAAAGATTAACGCTAAAACAAACATCCAACCCATACCGATATGCATGCCCCCACCCACTGAAGCGATAATAAACACATGTCCCATCCATCACAATGACATCTGTCAAGATCCACTTGCACTCCGCACACCACTGCCAGAAGGACTTAAAACACATGGTAGAATTCTCTACTTATCTCCTTTTTGTGGTAGGGATTTGGCAGCGTTTTTCAATTGTTTTTGCAAATTCAGTTGAATGATTGGCATGGAACTTTTTCTGGATGTCTTGTTCAATGCATTTGGTTGAAGAGAAAAATTCAAGGGCAATATTTCGTGCCTTAAATAAATGTACTTGAAGCGTCATCTTAAGGTGCATTCAGACCGAGCATTCGCTATTCTAACCCCCTTCTCTACGAAATTCGATCGTTAAGGTGCATTCAAACCAAAAGAGCATTCGCTATTCTAACCGCTCTACGAAATTCGATCGTAACACAAAACGTGATTGGTTGATTTCCTAGAACGGGGGATAGAACAGCGAATGCTCTTTTGGTTTGAACGCACCTTTACACAAAACATAGCGAATGCTCGTTTGGTCTGAATGCACCTTTACAAAGCCCGGGAGCAAAAATGCGCTTTTCACTAGTGCTTAGTCAAATATCGACATCAATAATACCAAGATTATTTGAAGCATGAAAAGGTGCTGTGCCTTATAGAGACTATTTTTAATATAACATTTTCTTCACCGAATAAATGTTTAGGTATTATTATTTTTTATTTTTTTACAATTGTCGCGTCTGTCACCAGGTTGTACTGAGGGCCTAGATCGTGTAGGTAATAACTTAATATAAAAAACGTCTCGATCGCGTACACGTTTTTCATCGCCATTTCATTCAAATGACGATGAAAACGTAAACGCGATCGAGACGTTTTTTATAAGTTATTACCTACACTAGTCCCTCTGAACTAATATCTAGTGTAGCTTTCGAGTTTCAGATAGAGAGATCAGATAGGACATTATTCGGTCTGTCCATTTTTTCTAAAACCACCTGCACTTAACCCTACTTTCTTAATTCCAAGATAACCCTCACGCCTCAAATCCCTCACTCAACGACATCTCAACTCGCCTTAATCACGATAATGACATCATTCATCGTCGTTTACTCACTCCTCCACCAATTGACGCAACATACCACTACAATGTGGAACATTCTGTATCCATTACTCGTACACTGTGAGAGTAAATGTGGGGAGTATCATACTGGAGTGGCGATGGATGGGTAGGATAGCGATGAGTTAGGGGCTGGGGTGATTAGTGACCCGTCAGTCAAACCCTAGCTACAGGTAGGGGAGCACACGGGTCTATGTTGCGTTTGAAAACGATTAAAAGAAAAGTTTCCAAGCAAAATTATAATTTTCGCATTGCTCACGAATAATAAGGGCTAACCTTTTCTGGACTTATAAAAAACGTCTCGATCGCGTTTACGTTTTCATCGTCAATTTCTGATACTTGCCAAGTCATGGTACGGCTACTGTACGATATTACCGACAGTTACGCTCTGGTGCCTTATGATGGTCCCGTTTTATCCATTTATCGTGCTACCCGTCACATTCGCACTTGCATACTTGTTAGAACGTGATGGCGTCGCCGACAAACGATTAGACGCGGTACCTACCATCATAATCGTACTGTTGGTGTTAACTTTTGCACTATGCACAAGGGAGACGCGAATAAATCCTTTAAATGGACGTCACAAGAAGGAACCAATCCAAACGACTTTATCATTATAAAGATTGACTTGTTTTTATTCTAGGGTGTTATAATTGGAATGAAAGATTCAATCGTGAGTTGGATCCGTTTCGCATAACTATGTTATGTTATGTTAAGGTGCATTCAGACCAAACGAGCATTCTCTATTCTATCCCCCACTCTATACGAAATCAACAAATCACGTTTTGTATAACGATCGAATTTCGTAGAGTGGGGGATAGAATCACGATAGAATAGCGAATGCTCGTTTGGTCTGAATGCACCTTTACGGAGGGTCGCTCGACTGGACTCGAGCGGGCATCTGTCGAGCATCCAATGTGCTCATTCACCCCATTTCCCTTAGCTGGAGCTGCAGGTTAATGTTCCGGTAGCGTTCCCCCCAATACTTCCTTCTGGCCTTCCGATTTTCTTACAGAACCGCAGGACGCCTCTACGCCGACCTCCCTGAGTTCCTTCTCCTCCAGCCTATCCCTGCCAAACACGTCATATCTCGCTGCTGCGTACATGACGCATTTAGCAAGGACATGCTGGCTAGTTTCGTCTCTACCGCAATGCATTCGCATAACTATGTCCAAATGCTCCTTCAACGTTTACTGCCAGGACGCACTCAAATGCAGTATACCTATAGACTGATAAAACCATGATGGTGTCCCGTATGTTTCCATAGCGACTGAACAAGACAAACGCGTCTCCGCCAGACAAGTGAAACAATCGCTCACATTCGCTGTACTCCGGCTGTGACGGGATGTGACATTGAGTGTTTCAGTCAAATGATGCTGTGTCAATCGTCGAGTTAGATATCTGTGTCATTCAGGGTTCATGCTATGGATACATTCATGATCTGTCAGCAAAAAAGTGGTTTGAGTCATAATTCTTTTCGTTGCCTTGTTTCATACCACTCTGTCACGCTTTAAGTTGCTGTTTCGTCTCAGTATATAAAAAAATCCGGTGCACTTGTATTTCTTTTTCTAGATTTTAATCCATACATCAGAAATTGAAAACAAAACATCATCTCATACAAAAATCACCACTGCGTAACAAACGTGTTAGGGACACAAAATAAGACAACGAATAGTACATTTCCTAACTAGTGTTTCGGCGAGGGTGAAAGTTGGAGCCCGAGTGAAACGAGGGCGACAATCACCCCGAGTTAAAAAAAAGTTTATGCACGTTTAAGGGGCGATTTTTTTCATAACAAGTGCGACAAAAAGAGAAATTACCGCGCGCGAAAAGTTCGTTTTTGCGCACTACTTAGGAAAAAGAATTTTGACCCGTTTACCACTTGTTTTGTTGACTGAACATGTAATGAAAGTGACCATTTCATCGTCTATTTATTTACTTATGATCCAAGTTTAAGTGTTACATTATATCTACATAATTATCACTTTGATATTTAAATATAATAACAGTTAAATTTGCACAAATAATAAATAAACACACTAGAAATTAATCACTTACTCTCTTGTGTGGAATTGCCCCTATATAGCGAAAAATTCTCAGTTTTTGTATAGCTTTCTTTAAAGCGTCGATTTATTTAAATACTTTACCTGATTCTTCAATCAAAGCATTGAAGAATCAAATGGATGTAGTAAAACCAAAAGGATTCAACCTCTGAAAGTCACTGAAATAATTAATACCTGTTGACATAAGATTTTAATTTAATTCACAGTTTTTTTTTGTGGATTAGATCCTCCACAGATCCTCTTTCCTTATTTGCATCTAAACATGAACAAGGAATTGAATAATGAAATATAAATAACTTGGCTATAATAAAAAAATATCACCACCTACGTTTTTGTGCTTATAATAAGCGACTATCCTAGGATATAGCCATGCGTCTTGAGGTAAGTCGAGACTCAAAATTCCGTTACTTATATATATAGTCCTCCTCATCGATTTCGATGACGGCGACAATAGAAATTAAGGATTTCTCCTTTCATGAGCCCTGATGTGGCTGGCCAAGCCAAACTTAGTCTTCTAGGCCCCTCCTCTGTGCAGAGGAAAGCAGAGCGATCCTAAATAGGGCTGCTTTGTCGCCAGTCGTGCTGCCGAACTCAGAGTCCCGCCTCGGTCGACTCCGGGAGCGACCACTCTCTCCTGGCCGCCTACGTGCAGGGTGTCAACTACTTTATGTAAACGGGAATCATCCGTTAACTACTCCGCATATGTGCGCGGACGTATTCCCCTTCTTAAGGTTTAGCCCACTGACGTGGTTTCCCGGGGTGTGGCCGCTGTGACTACAGCTTCTTGGAGCCACTAAAGAAGAGATTGCGGAGTGTACAGTAGATTTAAGACACTCCGCTACACCCCAGCCCGCTAGGGGGGGGGTCCGTTACTTAATTACACATTGTTAAGAACCTCATACGGACCCTGTCCTACACCAAAATATCGGTAGTTCAAAAGAAGTTATCACCGCAAAAACGGATAATTATTTTGATTTATTTATGGAGTCTAGCCGCCATCTTGACATTTTAAATTAAAACCACTAAACCACAAAAAACATCCTTTTGCTCGGTCGATGGCGAAACGATTTATTGATACTTTTCTTTTTTTGAATTTAATATGAAATGCGGCGAATCGATGCTGATAAGTTAATTTATCGATACCGTATTACATATAATTTAGTGTTTATGCATATAATATGCCTTTGTAGCCTAGTTGGTAGTGACCCTGTCTACAAAGGTGGAGGTTCTGGATTCAAAACCTGGCGAGAGCATTGTTTGTGTAATCATTTATCGAAAAGATTTGTTCCTTGGTCCTGGTTGTCTCTGTATTTAAGTAGGTATCTACTCGTATAATGTATCTATCGTCGCTTGGTACCCACATCACAAACCTTAATTGAGCTTACCGTGGGACTAGGTCGATTTGCGTAAGTTGTCCCAAGATACTTTTTTATTTATCTCGATATATGTTAAAAAGTTTTATTTCATCAAACTTCATCGAAAAACGCAAATTTACTGCAGACCTAGGCAGTCCATATGTGTTTTGGCCTCTGTAACTTGAAAATGTCAAATCAAAGTCGAATAGAATTGTATCCATATCAAACACTTGTTAGCAAGACAAGTGACTGATGCCGTCTTCAAGCAGTTCACGAAATAAATGATTCTACCAACCATCTTATATTTTCATCTATCTTATCTTACAATCCCATTATTCTAAACGCAACCTTAAATCTTTAGGATACAGTTCAATTCGCAGACTCAAAGCTTAATAAATAAGTGGTTGTGTAAGTAATTTACCAGTAATAGCCGAGTCTCTTATTTGGCAAGTTGAATATTTATAAGACCGACCTTAATTCGTACCAGATAAGGTTTAAATTCCTATTCTATTGTGAAACAAGATAGGAGATTTTAGAAGTAGTTTCGCGGTAATCGGTGGATGGATTGACCCATGCCCTAACATTTGTCGAGTTGGCTTTTTTCTTCTCTTAGGTTATTTCTAAAAATAGCAAAGATCTATTTTTAGATTCTACGGAAATCTCAGAGTTAGTAACAGGAAGATATTGGGAATTTTAATACCAGAATTCGATAATTATATACACCGTGTTTCTATTGATTTCCGTTAAATTAAAGGGAAGCTTATTTAGGTCTAATATAATCAATTTCTCTAAGAAACTAGTGTCTTAACTCTTACTGTTATTGTGTTATTAAAAAATAAGTTTAATGACTGAACAAGTGTTTTGCAATCTTCATTAAATCCTAATGCTACCTACTTATTTTGACATGTCCGGTCAGTCACCTGAAATTAAGTTTTGTGTTATTCTCACTTACCATTTCATTGATTATGTATGAAAACGAAAAAAAAATTGTTTCGGGTGCGACTAAAAGCTATATACCAGGTAGCTCCAATTAACGTACCAAGCAACCTGTTCAATTTAACGGAATTAAAACACGGTGTATATCTTACTATCTACCACCACCTACCATATCTGGTTAGAGTTGGGTAAGGTGCCTAGTCCAATACGATTTTTTTTCTTTACACTTGCTTTCTAGGCGCACTATTGATCGCATGCATCACGGGTGTATAGAACAGCGAAACTCCCTAGGGAGTAATCGAAGGTCGTGGGAGGTCGGAGTGGCCAAGAGGTTTAAGCATCAGCCGCAAAATGAGTTAGTGAACTTGGTATTTTTTTTCGTGTGTCAACATTTCATTTCCAAAACCATTTATTTTATTAGTCATTATTATGATTTGTTCAAACTTATCCTCAAACAACAACAAAAATAACCCACACGCGTTAGATTAGATAAAAATGACAACATCCATGCACCATGCACTTCCAGACTTCATAAATATGTACACGATTTTGGACCTTAACCCAAAGACATAAATAGAAAAAAAACTTACATGTTTTTAAAGTCTGACAAGAGACGTGGGTGCTCAATATGACATTGTAAATCTGAATCATTTTTAAATAAGTCCGTCGTGACATTTATTTAGATTTGAAGTCAAATGGGATTGTAATTCAGTTCAAAATTGAATGGAACATTCTGGCACTTGAAGTATTTGTTTGCGATGCGCCTGTTAGACAAAAATCACGCTTGAAAAAGTTTGGGGCAAGCGTGTTTCGTAAGCCGTGTGGTGACGGCAGTAAGAATACATTTGTCACCACCCCAACTCCTCCTGCGGGTGTCGTAAGAGTCGACTAAGGGATTGCAGTGTCACTGACCACTATTTGATAAAAGATTGATGATGGGCAGCAGCGTCATCATAGTAGACACATTACTGCGATCGCCAATCCGCTTGCCCAGCCTGGCGATTATGGGCATTTACCTCCTAATGCGTTTAGCATAGTTAATAGGAGAGGCCTACGTCCTGCAGTGGACTATCATAGGCTGATGCATGTATAATATACATAGGTACATAAACACTAGTCAAATCGTTTGAATAAGTGCGAGTATGTATAATCAATTAATTATTTAATTAATGCAACACCATGCATTATAGTAAATATTAGATGTCATGTAACAAAGAAAAATTACTGAGCTTACCAACGCCAGAGTTTGAACCCACGTCCTCTGCTCTCGTGGCTGTTGCCTAATCCACTCGGCCACTCCAGCATAGCGGACATAGGTGAAATTTCTTAAGTTTAAGTAACCTAGGCGCCTTTGACCATACTTTAAGGGGCAAACAATACGTGCTAGCCGTCTCCTATCCGAATCCCTTTCTAGATTCTGGTATAATGTGAAGGTGCGTTCAAACCAAAAGAGCATTCGCTGTTCTATCGCTCGTTCTACGAAATCAACCAATCACGTTTTGTGTAACGAACGTATTTCGTAGAGTGGGGGGTTAGAATAGCGTATGCTCTTTTAGTTTGAACGCACCTTGAGAAGCACTGTCTCTGCCATGTAAATAATTTTACTTGCATCATCATCATCATCATATCAACCGAAAGACGTCCACTGCTTGACATAGGCCTCCCCCAAAGATTGCCACAATGACCGGTCACGTGCCACCCGCATCCAGCGGACTCCAGCGAACTTCACCTTGAGGTTAAAAAACTTTAATTGCATTCCGGTTTGTAACGACAATTGAGTACGATATATTTAGAAATTTAAACTTGATTGTTTATATATTATTATAATATCGCTTATAGATTGTAAAATTAACACCAAACTCGTTATCGTTATAAATCTGACGCCAGATGGTAATTGGATTTTCCTAAATGTGGAAAAGCTCTTTTTCATGAAATATAACTATATACCCCCAAAAAGTGAATTCCAGCTGTTAGTGAGGTTTTGAGAAGCAGAATAAGTACCTTTTTTTTTATTAAATAAGTTTCAGATGTAGTAGATCTAAGTAGTTATAATAGCACCTAGTAAGTACATTTACGTACGTACGTATAAAAAAATACCATTCTGAAACTTTCCAAAACCTAAGGGACCTATTTTGAGTCCCAAAACAACATGGACAATGAAAATGCACGTATTTTGTACAACCCAGTGCAATTTTTTACTTAGTCACCCGTTGACCATGCACGCTGTAAAGGGTTCGAAACGTCGAAGTGTAATTAATATACATGATATAGTCCATTTCCATAGTTTTATAGAGATGGATTGCTTATGTCATGCCACATCGTCGTATGGCTCAAAACAAGTGACCCCTCTGTCACTCGTCTCGGACAATTAAGAACAGATGGACAACACATTACTGTTTTATTTGTTTTGTGTCCATATTTCAAACTCAATGACACGAGTGACTACGCATATCAAAAATGACTCAGTTTAAAACGGTGGTCCTAGTGGAAAAGGGTGGAACTGGGCTGTAGTTATAGTAATAGTTTGATATGCATTTTCTCGTGCTGAGAGGGAATTGATAGGGAGTACTAAATAAAATAATCATTTTAAGTATGTAACATATATATTTCTTTGAGCTTTTAATTGCATTTTGAAATACAACATAAAAATATTAAATAAGATTATTAAATTTGGTAAAATCAATATTTCAACACCATTTTTTAAGAATGAGCAAAAATTCCTCATCAGAGCTAGCGTATACATTACATAAAGTTCGTATGTTCATTATGTATTATCGTTAAAATGATAAATTTATAGATTCATTTTTTGAATTCAAAAATTGCACATCTGCCGCATAATCTAGAGGAACGAGAAACAAAACTACAAAAACAGTTCCAAAAAGTGACAGAAAACATTTTCGTATACTGGGTTAATGATAAAACTGTTCGAAAATTATGCGACAAAGATGCAACCGTTACTTTTGATATCGTCTGAAACTTACACTTAGACAGTTTACAATATTTTTATTTAAATATAACAGAGCAGTGGCTCCACTAGATCCGTATATACATTCGTATAACTGGTACATTGGAAGATATTATCTTTACTGAAGTTCTAAACGTATACGATTGTAGTCGTTCCTTTTTAAAGAAAAAACTGTATAACTCGTATTATCACTTCTTTTAAATATCTTAATGGTTTGGACAACCGATAATGCTGGTATAATGGTATACAAGAGTCACAGACGCGGTCTACAGTAGGTACTTATTCTAAACAATAAATAGCGCCCTCTGGGGGCGTCCTAGCGACATTACTCTACCTGGAGACTGATGCGTACAGAACTGAAGAGATTGCATCTCCGAGATTACCTACAGATAAGTAAAACTTCAAAATATACATAGAATAAACTAAGAATTAACCCTAACTCTGATACAAGTAAATTAAGTAACACAAATGATATTGCAACGAATTCCAATACTGAGCCGCATCGCGCGGTACCCCGATAGCAAAAATACATTTACAAGAGATCGAATCGAACTTTATGACTTAACATGACTTATTATGTACAGTTATCGAAATGGAATTAACGTAGTGTGGAAGATAGCCGCTCCCGTCGACCGATCGTCACCTAAAGGCATTATTTCAAAATATCTCCTTACACTAAATGAACGTAAAACGTTTGGCGTATACTTAAATCGCTAATCGTTAATTACACTAACCGAACTATGCGGTGCCTAACAATTACCTAAATAATTAAATTGGCAAAGAGTTTCGAAATACTTAACGTCGCCGCGGCGAACCTAACCTTAGCGGGGTATGCTGGATATGGTATGATCACAAACGCGTTTACACGTATTTGCTGGAGAGCTGCTTCGCGAGTTCTGTGTACTTCAAGAACTTGGAGTGAGGACTCTCGTCGAAGGCTTGGGAAGGGCTTCGGGGATCCTGCGGAGAGGCCGCAGTGGAGCCCCCGCTCTTGTGGGCTCCCGGGGACCCGGCCGGTGGCGTGGCTTTCATAGGAACCGGTTCCGGCATAGCGCTGTCCTTCACGAAATGCATCTTCGACAAGTGATGCCGATACGCCCCTTTGGAGACGAAAGGCGTGTCGCAGAGAGCGCATTTCATGATGGAATCAGTCACGACAGCATCATTGCAAGCCCAGCTGAACGTGAGGATGCTCGGGGGACCGGCGGGCGACGGGGCCGGGGCAGGGGCGCGAGAAGTACTAGTTTCTGTTTTGTCGCAAAGCTTTTGGAGTGCGGCTAAAGGGTGACTGCCACTGCGGCGCGAGGAGCTAGCCTCAGTGGAAGACCCACCGCTAGCTAAATTATCAAACATTGACGACAACGCGCCTAAACTGGAAGCCGGCTTCCTGTCTACGCCTGGGGTGTGCCCCGAGCGGTCGCTAGCCGGGCTGCGAGGGCTAGCGGCAGGACTGGAGCCCTCGCTCTCGCGTTTGGGCACAACTTTCCCGTCCTCATGCGAACTACTCGGCCTTGGAGGCTCTTCGTCCTCGTCTACCTCAGTTTTAACGCGCACCGGCTGGCTACTCAAATCTACTCCGTTTTCGCGATCGTCATCTTCAGTCACTTCTTTTTTTATCCTAACTTCGGCGGGGCGGTCTTCGGAAGCAGGCGTTTGGGAGCCTCGAGTGTCTGGGGTGGTGCGTGGGGTCATGTGGTAGGCGTCTAGTTTTCTGTCAGGGGTGAGGGACTCGACCCGGCTACCCCCTCGCTCGGACATCGAGCTAGATTCGCTCCCGCTACGCTCACGGCGCCCGTACCCTTGCTGATGGTGATAACTCCTAAGCATGCTCATGGTTTGAGGATCAACCAACGGCTTGGTGTAGTCTACGCTCTCATCTATGCCTAATCTTTTAAGAATGCTAGAGCCGATCGGAGCATGCGAAGCCCCGCCTGGCATGCCTGGGACAGTGTGACGCGATCGCGTGTCGAAACTCTTTTCTATCAATTGTTCTATGGCGTTGAGAACCGAAGGAGACGAGCTTTTGTCGTTGCTCGCGTTAGGATCTTTGGAACTCGGGGAGGAATCGTTCACGGACGAAGGAGAGCGGTGATGGGCAGAGCCGGGGGATGGGAGTTCGTCGTTGATGCTCTTACGCCCGTCGCGGTTGGTGGGAGTAACGTGCCCGGGCACGTCCGGAGGGATGATGCTATTGGTGAGCAACGCGCTTTTCAGAAAATTCCTTTGGCTATTAGACATCGGCGCGCCTATGCATTGTCGTATATGCTCGACGAATACAGCAGTCTCAATTTTATCGCCGCATTTCTCGCAAGAGATCCGGCTGCCTGTGCCAAAGTCCCTAATCGGTTTCCCCATGGGTACCCCATTGCCGTCCCCGTTTTTGAACTCGTGTTGCGCGCGCTCCAGTTCGAGTAGCTTCCTAACCGGTAGCGACTTCTTCCGTTTTTCACGCGTCTGTCGCCGCCTACCCCCACTCTCAGTAATAGATCGCATTATGTGCTCTTTGTAATGTGAATTTTTAACCATATGATTACTTAACTCTTTCAAGGAACTAAATGCTTGGTCGCAAACCTTACATGTTAAAACCGCGCTGACATGGCTACTAGTGCCCGTAGTGGGTGGAGCCGGGTTGTTGGGAGCGTTGCTTGCGCTCGAACCTTTAGCTTCATCCGAGGACTTCCAGGAGATAATCTGCTCTTGCGATATAATGTTGGTGTAATGTTGGGTTCGCTGCATATGGCTAGTCATTTCGGCTAGCGAGCGGAAGCTCTCAGCGCACCACATGCATTTCAAAATCTGTCTAGTCTGCTCAGCGCCCTTGCCCAGCCAGACATCTTGACCTCGGACTAGCTTCCTCGGAATCGGCATATTCTCTTTGATAAGTAAATTTAAGTCGCTCTGACTGGGTTTCGAAGAACTGCTCGAAGAAGACGAGTTGTGCGACGGTGTCGAAGGTGAGCTTGAAGGTGGATGCAAAGATGGTGGCATCGGAGCACCGGATGATGGTGGAACTGGAACGTTTACGCCACAATGCTTCGCTTCTTTCATATGCACTGTTAGATCGGCGAGAGAATTGAAACTTTTCTTACACCAGACGCATTTGAGTACGTCTTTAGTTTGGTCAGCGCCTTTGTTCAGCCAGTGTGATTGCCAAGCGGAGTGCCTGGCGGCGGAATTGGGTGCTAAGCCGGCGCCTAAAGCGGCACTTTGCACGGATCGGAATAACTCCTCGCCCCCTAGTCTGCTGAGCTCGCTCATCTTTTCTAGCGCTTTCGTCGCGTCGCTCGGCGTAGGGCCGTGCTTCAGTCTTCCGTTCCATTCTGCCGGGATCCCACCTTTCGGAGACAGACTAGCCGCTGCAACTGCCGCTGCGGCAGCAAAATATGGCAAATGCGGAGCTACGGGAGTGCTCCAAGGCACCGGACTGGGTTTGAGTTCTGTTCTCGAACTTTTCCTCGTCGGGACGGGAGAAGGCGAATCCTCCGGTCCCCGCTTACGTGTACCAACCGAGAGATCCAGAGGTCCATTTTCCGGCGTCTTACTAAGATTAACTGCATCATCATCATCGTCGTCGTGTGGCGAGTCGCTGCGTTTCGTGCTGAAGTCTAAAGCGTCAGAGCGTTCTGCGTCCGTCATGTCGTCTTGACAGGACATGAGGAGTCGTTGTTGGGCCGCGGCGGCAGCGGCGCCAAGGTACGCGGCCACGGCGGCGGAGTGGGGGGGGCAGGAGCGCCGCGGGGAGGGCGGCGGTGAGCGCGGCGGGCAGCGGGAGGGGGCGGCCGGAGTACACCGAGTCGTTGGACGGGCAGCGCGGCGCGCCGGACGACTCGCGAGACAGGCATCGCGGGCTCTCCCTGCGGACAAACAAATGACAACTTTTAAAATTACGACAGCAATGTTTTAATAAATAAAAATCATAGGTCAATCTTACACAAATCGACCATGGAGCTCGCTAAGCTTTAGAAGGCTTGAGTTGTAGATGTATGAAAGAATCATCGTGTATAAAATAGATACATGTCTATAATAACAGTTACAGTCCGACATGCGATAATAATTAATATACTTTTTAACTTTTTAGAGGAATCAAAAACTACTTCGATTTTTATTAATAGAGAAAATACACGTTATTAGGAACTATGATAAATATAAAGATAAATGAATGGCTTTACAAGCAAAGGGTTTCAATGATAGATAATAATGTAAGCAGACATTTTCTAAAAGTATCCCCGTCATTCAACAACTTTCTGTTTAGTACTAAACGTAAAATTTTTAGAAGCATAGAAATGTATAGTTTTGTAATGGTATAGGTAGTAAACAGGTATACGGGCTGCTAATGTCAATAGTAAAATATAACACAGCAATGTCATTTCATAGACATTTTAAAATCAACAATATCACATGTAAAATCAATAAAATACTCAAAAATCGACAAAATGTCCAAAACCTAATGGTGCCATAATATATCGCAAACGTTTAGTATTTTAATGCCATTTTATTACATACAAGTTGAAGTAATTATTCACGATAAATATGAATATTAATGAATCAGATTTGCACCTTCGGAACATAATATACTTACCATAATAAGTTCTTATGGTTTCATAAACTAGCCTAACGAGTCATAAATATTCCCCATTGCTGTCAATTATACAGATACTTCTGATGATAACGAGCAAAAGATAACGATAGAACACAAATTATGATAATGTGGTAATTTATCATTGATAAATGATAGTTTACCTAATCGATCAATATTGACAATAATTATTAGAAACTGGTATCAGACGGAAAGATATAAACTAACATAATATCATCAGATAAAATAACCAGCAAAACGAGGACATACATTTTCCGATAACTGGAACTAATAAAACACTAAAAAAGAAAGATTGAAAATAAAACTCGAATATTTCGACATTCACAGCTTTAGCAAACAATCTTTGGAAACAAAATAAAAAGAAGGAAAACTTTTTGTGTTTCTTGTTGAACTAATCTCGCTCATTCTTTTGGGGCAGAGAATGTTTTTACTTTTTAAAACATTCGGTAGATTAGAATCACGCAATATTGTTCAAAATAAAATTTGTGAAAACAAAATAAAATAAAATGACTTCGCTATGATTTGTTAGTATGACAAAATTTTAGTCTAAATAATATCAAAGACAGAAATCTTCTGAAATTCGTAACAAAAATAAATTTCTCCAATTAAGTTGAGGTTAGTTCTCGACAAAAGAGAAATCAATTGAAACATGTAATGCAAACTATCACTTGGCTAGTAGTAAAATGTGTGTTAAAGTGCAAATTACATTTCCATTTGCATCAGTAAAACAAGTAAAAAACATAACACAGAGAAATCAATACGGAAACCTATAAAAACTTGCACGTCGAGACCCGAGATGTAATAAATTCTAACACAATTTCACAAATCCTTACCTCACATGGTCTGCTTCCACGATCATTTTGGACGCAATCTTCCTGCGTTCCAAATCTACGTCACCCTTCGATCCATTCACAAGAAACAATACACAACCAGAATTCCCAAAAAGTAAACACGAAAGACGCGGCGCTCTCGGCTGACGCGAGGGGAATGACGCGGACGCCTGCGGCGGTGGCGGCGAACCCGCGTGGAATGAGACAAGCGTGATTTACGACCCGCCTGCAGTCCCCCCCTCCACCCCGCGAGAGCGAGACTACCCGACACACCAGCCAATGAACTCCTACGAGAAACAGAGACGGTTATACGTCTCTCGAGGGGTGGTACTGCGTAATGCAAGCGTGCGCGCGAGCTGCACTGACTGATAGACACTGACTCACCAATAGACTAGAACCTTGACCAATCGACGATTTTTAATGACTCTGTTTATCAGTCTTACAGGATTACGGTTGGCGTTGACAAGGAAATGTCACTTACACAACAGTTTAACAGACAGGGGACGAAGGATTTACGTGTATCATGAACAGATTTCCGGCTTGACAAAGGAAAATAAAGTCGGCATTTATTTTGGGACAGAAAAATGTGATGCGTTGAAACGGAATTGTTTAGATAGCGTATAGAATTATAATAATATTAGAAAAGTAGAATACCTTATGAAGGTCTTTTGGATAGTCTTCAATAAAAGGAGGCAATATCCAAACTGGAACTAAATAAAAACAATGTAGATAAATTGCATATTTAGGGAGACGGGTAAGCTTCTATAAACCTGCTATTTTTACATAGTTGTGATATTTAATTGAAACCTAAATTTTCAAGGCTGGCAATAGAAATAACTAATTTTCATAACAATCAACAAATAAAATAAAAGCTAAAGAAGAAATTTCTACAAGTATTGTTTACCTTGAAATATTAACGTAGAATAGTAATAAAACGAAACATTAAGCCGCATATCAACACTAAATCAACCGACTTCGCAACCATCACGAATACGAATTAAAATCGACTCACGAAACGAAATCGCCAGCTGTTTATCGTTATAGCTTCCTATAATCGTTAGCACTGCGGGCCAATCAATCAACCGTCTTTATGTGACAGTACACCCGTCCTCGTCCAACAAATAAAGAAAGAATGAGACGTAGAAAACTGTTTTGGCAATAGTTTTCATGACTAGCTAGGATTACATGCAAATAAATCGTGTGGGCTGTTAATTTACGTTCATTACATTGTTCTTCGAAATGTGACTCATAATTAGATGGAGTCGTAAAAGAAACAATGTTTTGGAGGGCAGGAAAAGCTGGGAATTAATTAACTGACAACATTTTAGCCTTTGCAGCGTTGATCCGTAAAAAACGAGGTTAAATCCTTTACAAAGATAACATAGGAAGAATGCTTAACGTCAACATTGAAACTGCTTTTATATAACTGAGGTATGAAAACACAATTCAAGTTTTTTACAGGTAAACAGGAAACGGTTGAATTAGAATTTATCAAGACACCCAAATCCACAAAATCACCCCATCTGTTGCATCAAAAACGTAATCATGCATTCAATGGATGCATGTCGAAATTGGTAGCCGAAGGTAAACTTTAGTTCGCCATCGTGCGGGCTCGTGATCAAAACTAAACGTCTCAAGTCCAAGAACCATAGTGTCTTTTACAACCTTTTTGATATTTGGTTTTATATGGGGGACACCTGACACGGGCATGAATAATTTTGCAGTAACATACTGAATTTTAAAACGGCACAGATGTCTTTGAGCAATAAAATTGAGAATGCTAATCTATTTGACATTGTTTTTGCCTGCATGACAGCTGGGTTGATGTTTAGTGGAATTAGTGCAATGGTAACAGGAAATTACGAAGATATAGGTAGTCTGTAAATAATTAGAAACCCAAGAGATACCTGTCTTTTAAATTCAATGTTATTTTGTTTAGCTTTGTTTCAATTACTGTCTTAAGTATCGTCACACAATTTTACTAAAACAAAATTACAATAGACTAGTGGTTTCATAAACAGTAGGTCTTATACACTTTGTCATTCACACCATATTTTTGAAAAAAAAACTAGATTTTTACTGAGACAAATATTTGTGATCTCTCGCGTTGAAATCTGGTGGTTATAATATGGTTACATGAAAATTTGTCTAAAATAAGCGCAGAAAACTTTCCGAAAATTTTCGAAAAATCGAATTCAATGTTGCTCAAGCTAAAATAGAGATATTCAATCAGCACTATAATGATCTTCATTATGTGCAATAGTCATGCTACTTAATGTGGCAGATAAATCTAAAAATATGACAGTTTTAGCATCCTTACTCTAATTTACGGTATAATAGTCCACCGAGCCCCCGCTTATTATCATCAACATCATTATTTAGGGCCCAAATACTGCAATCTAATAACTCATCGTGAAATATTGCATGCACCAAAAGCCATTTAGGAATTCTGTACAACATTAGCGTTGATAAAGGTAATTATAAAATATTTCTGTTCTATTTATACGTTTGTCATTTGATGGCGGATCATGAATCAATTTGTAATGTATAATTGGACGATTTAAAAGTCAAAATTCTAATAAGAATCTCATTTGAAATTTCAGCAAAAGGTCACAGTTGTATGCACAGTAATGTGATCATGTAATGTAATGTATATTTCGAAAACCTATATAAGAATATTATTCATATTATTGCGAAAACAAACAATATATTTGTACCTATGAGTTGAATGTTAAATGTCTTGAGAAAATTATAGTGATGTTCTAACTAACGTTTTTTTAGACGTTTGAAAAATGGACCCTTAATTTGCAGACAATCATGTTACTTATGTACATAATCTAAGCGTATCTATTTTTTGGAATTATAACAGACTAGCAAAAACGCTACCAATTATCGACTTCAATTACGTGAGTAACCCGTTCCGCTAAATACCTATTTTGTCGTAGAAACTTTAGGTTCATGCGGCCCTAGCGTGCCTTGTTTGCCGAAATCGCGAAACATCTGGTTTATGTAAAGGTGCGTTCAAACTAAAAGAGCATTCGCTATTCTAACCCCCCACTCTACGAAATTCGATCGTTACACAAAACGTGATTGGTTGATTTCGTAGAACGGGGATAGAACAGCGAATGCTCTTTTGGTTTGAACGCACCTTAAGACCACACCATAGTGTTGGCGACTTCCTCGCACTAAATCAACTTTGCGATACAGGTCTACTAATTAATGAGCATCGAAATACGTAAATTTCGGGGTTTGTCTCTGTTAGGTACGCGAATGACGCCTTCGAAAAATCCCCGGTGGATTTCGAAATTCGTGGTAGGGCCAGGAAGGCAATGCCGGTATCATTTTGAGCAGCATGCCGCAAGGCTCTATTTTAGATACTACCTTACTCAACGTACTTAGTTTAGGTTAAGTTTTTTAGAAATGTATTCTCTGTTCTAATCCTAATAATGTGTTGTAAACAGTCGTTAAAAAAACCTACTAGAGATTATAAAGTAAATTTTCCTTTGATTGATCGGATGGGCTGGGATTGATTACGGACATTATAGATAAAGGTGTCGGTACTGAAGACTTGTTCATACATACAATTATCAGTGTAATTAATCATTTAATCGACGAACAAAACAAGTTCACGGTACCGGGTAACTACGAGTAGTTATGAATAATTGTCGTGGTCGTTTGAATGATAAAATATTATAACCTTACTACTATTGTCGATAATCCTTCAATCGATTTTTCCTTATTTGTCACTTTCGTATTATATTTTATTGGTGCATAATATTAAGTATATTTGTATTATTGTCTTTATCGAGAGAGCCTAGGTCCGGCTGGTAATCTAGTTCCAAGCTAAAGACCTAATTGGCTAGAAATTCCCTTTCTTGAACATTTTCTTTCAATGTACAAAGACTGTCACTTTACTTATCAAATTACTTATACGTATTTCATAAATATTTTCTTTTAAAATCATTGACACTGTTGTAAATAACCGAAAATTAAATTAACCTACTTGACATAAATTTTGATATCTGGCATTTTTTCATCGCAAAATTTCGTTTATGTCTTTAAAATGACAAATAACCTAATTAATACCATCGTAATATTGAATGGTACTATCAATAACATTATTCATTAGATTAGATTGAAGCCCATCATCATTGCAAACAATTTCTCGATAGATCACTATCAGAGCATTAAGTATGTATTGTATTTATCTTTATTTGCTCAAGTGTTCTTTTTTATTTAACTCCGTGACATAAATTAACTTTATTACAGTTGTATTGTGTCTAAGAATTATGGATTTCTACTGTTTTATGGTCGATCGTTCTCGATTTGCTGATGGTAAAATTTTCCATCAAATTAATAATCATAACTTCTGTGTAAACAGTTGGTTCATTATTTTAATTTATGGCACATTTTTCCTGGAAAATATATCGAATAAACTTAATTTAATATCAGTCATACATAATTTATGAAGCACCATATTTGCAAAGTTTAATAAATCATTTGTTATATAACTTTCATTTATAAATACCACTTATTGAATTAATAAAAATATGTAAGTACACATTGTTACATGTTTTCAAAGTACGGCCTTGAAAACTTTCAATTGGTTCAAAAAAGAATTTACCATTTTGCAAACCTTACACTGGATCATATTTTTTGTATTGAAGATTGAACTAAATGTGATATTTCAAACTAAATAATCGGACGTTTCTAAACAATGGACCCACGGGGTCGAACTAGAACAGAATGCATGATTGATGAAGTGTCTTCACTGCACCTAATTGACATTGATGGAAAAGCGGATGGAGCCACCTAGACTATCATAGACGTGCATTTTGAAAACTTTAAACCAACCCCACTTGACCCTTATCACGACGGACTAGAGTAAAATTTCTAGAAAAACCGTATTTTGTAACTGCAGCCACAGTTTGGTTGTTACCTGCGGTTCCACCGGATACAGATAAGGTTTTTTTAATGTTTTGCTTAATTATAATAGTGACGATTCTTGTGTGATTAAAATAAAAGATTTGTATATGATATTGGGATGCATAATCATAAGTTTTAACAAATGAGCCCGGTGCATCTGTTGTTGAATTTACTTTACAGTTTTTGTATCAATATATATATATTCAATCTTTTCTTACTTTGTGACACTTAATTTGCGAGTCATTTTTAAGATCATCAGTACCAAGAGCAATAAATAACTATTACTATTAACTACGAGGCAAACCCATTCACCTACTCGGCTTCTTCTAAGTTTTTGTCAGCAATAATTTTATTAAAATCCAGCGACCATGACTAATATATAATTAATGCCAATCCCATTCAATCGATCCTTAATTTAACGACACAAATGCAAACAACGAGAAATATGCCAAGAAAGCATAATTAAATACAGACAAGTAACACAAAATGCATCATTAGTATGTATTTTTGTCAGTATATTTGTTTTACTCTTTGATCGGTTTAAAAAAGCCACTAATAATACACCCTTCTGACGGACAATAATGATTCTTAAATTGATGAGAATAATGTTGTACTAAAAAGTCAAGAAGAATTGGATCGTCTTCAACAACTGTTTCAATATAAGTGTGAAGAGACAATGGCACCTGACGTGCGATTTGATACGGCACTTCAAAACTATTTGATTAAACTAAATAAATGGTTCTAGGAAAAACAATGTTGGCTTGTTTTAAGGAAAGAATGTTACGTGTGGACATACCGTCACAGTTAACTGATTCTGCGTAAGCCTTATTGTAGGGACATAAGGATTATTGTTAGTTCAAAATGTGCTTAGAGTACATTGACACCAGGTTGACAGGCGCGGGGTATAAACTACTAATGTTTATGATAATCAAACGGGAGCCAGATTATAATGGTATATGAAGATAACAATGTAGAAAAGAGATCAATAAACTCCAATTCTCATTATGGGACATTCTTACAGAGATCGACTTAGTACCACAGTTAGCTCAATAAAGTTATGTTTATTAGTATATGCTACTTTTGATTGAGTATTGGTTTTACTTTTTATTTAAAATTTAAAAAGTGGGTTCCTAGTTCCTACCAATGTTTCGTCTTCTAAATGAAAAATGCATACAGACCTTTTAATAATTCATATTAAATTATTTACTTATTTAAACGAAGCATTAATAAGGTTCGGTATTATGAAGTATTACAGATCGAATCTAGTTGATAGAACGATCTTAAAAAACAAAGCGGTAGACAACAATTAATAATCAACTTATCAATTCAAAGACATCAATCGATCAGACGTAATCACTTCTCCAAGGCCATTGGTTCCTTGGTAACATTATAATATTCAACACTGTGTTTTTCCCGCAGCTTCGTCCATGTAGAGGGAGTAGTATTAATATAGTAAGTAAGTATAATATATAAATATAGTAGTATTAATAAGTAAAATAGTGTTAGTTTTAATATAATAAACAAATCTAAAACACAATTAGTAAACTTGATAAGGGGGTATGCAGTTTTGAATATGCGACTCTTTCCGTCAAAAATCTATCAAAAATTAAAGATATGTATTTCAATTTCTAGTTTAAAATATTGGTATTGAATCCTTGTAGAGACAAGTTTATTAATATATACACGTTTGCTCACCTTAATTCAATAAATAAAGGTTTACAATTGTGTAGGTATATGAATATAATTTATGAACTCTTTACCGATTTAGTTTTATTAATAGACAATAAAGATTTCAGTATTTTCGTATTCAGAATACAAGTAGGTATTCAAAAGCAATAAAAAAAATATTTTAATTGCAGTAATTACCTAAAACAAATACATAGACACAAAACTAGAAGACGTAGTCACGTATTATCCTCCCAAGAAAAACACCTATAAATTAGTTTAATACTCGTACAATCTGTAGACTAGTTTTGTGTGAAACTAGAACTGATGGTATTGTGCACGGACTTTACTTTGTATTAGACATCGAGTTAGCTGTAGCTTATTTTTTGTAATCAGGGCGTTTATGTTAAAAAGCACTGTGCAATAAACTGTACATTGGACAGGACAAGAAAGTCATTGATTTCGAGCGACCAGAAGTTAAGCTTAATCGCCCCTGGATTTTTCACAGATATTATGTGTGCCAAAATCCAGTTCAATTATCTAATGCGATTGAGCAACAAACGCACATTACTTAGCATTTATTTTATAATAATATTATTAGTAAAATACTACATTCCAACTACAATAATTGATGAAGTGTCAAATCGTGAATCCAGATCATTTTTAGTGAAGAACACAATAACTGTCACTATCTTTCTTCCATTCATTTCAAAGACGACCACATTCAAATTTGATGAAACAGCGGATAATGAACCTAAAGATGAAGGTGATAATGGTGAAGGTGGTGGGATAGATAAAATGGTGATACAAATGGACGTGTAGGCCTAGTGACAACTGATCGTGGAAGACAATAGGATCGTTATAGGGTATAGTGATGTGCTCTGGTCATTTATATATTCCTAGGATTCCTATATGTTTCGTTTCAAACGACGACGTCTACTGCGAATCTACCGCAAACTACGAAATCCGCAAATTGCGGGGATTTTTCTTTGTCACTCTAACGACGCCGTCGTTGGAATGACAGAGACAAATCCCCGAAATTTACGAACTTTGGAGTTCGCGGTAGTAGGCCTGATCGGCAAATTCTCTCGTAGGTGTTTTCAGTATATATCGATAATGGTTTACAATACGATGGAGATCTAACAGTAGCATGACATATTATGTGGTAATTCAGGCTATATTGAATCGAAAATGTACTGTAAGGTTTTTAATGCTTTATTGACGTGATCACAAAAAAATGTGCTTTCCTCCAAATAAATACTAAGAAAATGCAGAAAAATAAAGTGGTATATGATCTAGCTTTACAAGAAAAGTGTTAATTTGGTTTTCAATATACGTTTACTAGAATACCTAAAAGACAGCTGTAACCCATCAATGGTAATGAAATATAGAAGCATAATAAGCCTTTCTTTGTATTAACCAAATTTATTTTTGTTATCTGAGGAATGGGTACAGCACTACTTTTGACCACTAAGCACCAGTGAGTGATCTTGGGACCACCTACCGGACAGAAGACGATGTGGACACCCAATATGGTGAACACATTAAACTGACCACACATGACCCTTATCCTGTATAACATAAGGTCTAAAATGGTCACACACCTCGCTGTTTACCCAAAATGAAGTATTGACGCGTACTTTTCCATTGATATTTATTCATCAATCAATCTTAATGATAAATATTTGATTGATAATAGTTTTGGAGGATTAGTATTGTTCTAAGAAGGCGGGGTTTTATTTATTTTTTGTGTTAATGCTTCGAAGTTCTGATAAAACTGCGTGATTTTACATGTAGTAATTTTCATGTAAGAACTTATCTTCTATCCATCATTTCTTTAAAAATATGTTTCCCGTAGTGTGAATAGATAATCAGACTAATTTGGTAATCTTTATACATTACAATTTATGACTTTTTGTGTAATATTAAGAAGTTATAATTTACGTATTTAATCGTACTTATTATTATTCATACTAAAACCTAATGAACGATCATGAAATTGACGTTTACAGACTAGACTTGATCGTCACCTGCCTTGACTTGGTTAATGAAGCTACAATGCCACAAGTTATGATACCTACTCGCTATATAAATAGAAGTTGAAATATTACAAAAGGAAAAAATAAATACATAAACGGTTAGATACCTTAGAAGCAACTTAGTAAACCTAAGCACAAATACTTTATTTCACTAAACATTGTATTATCCTCCTGAAGGATTCAGAGCATCGATATTAGTTATATTATGTTCACGGATAAAAATCACTGGTATATTCACATCAGCAAATGGAGATCGAAAAGCGGAAATTCGAGCATCTGCCTTTGTCTCTCCAACGCCGACGTCATTGGGGTGAAGGAGACAGATCACAGATATACGAGTTGTTGATACGTGGCAGGAATGTTACGCCTACCGCGAACGTCGAAAATCGTAAATTTCGACCAACTGACCAGGCGATCGCAGTATTGATGCTGCTGCCCATCATCAATTCAGTGAGCCTTCAATCCCTTAGTCGGCTCTTACGACACCCACGGGTAGATTGGGAAATGGAGGATTTTAAGCAAAATGCTGGGACATAAAAAGGTCCTATATCTGAGCATAAAAATCCTATAACTGAGTGGCAGGAAGGGCATCTGATTCTGTCACTCCAACGAAGGCCTTAATGGAGTAGAAGAGACAGACTAACCCCCTTATTCATAAACGCCTCCTAAATTAACAAGCCGCTACGTATTGTTTGTCCCTTTCACTCTTGTGGACATATTGATAAGACTGAATACTCCAAGTTAAAACATCATCATCATAAACTTAAGAGCAGGGCTCTTGTATGTGGAGCAATTTCCATGTGGTCCTTTCCAGTGCCTTTTCCTTAAGAACCTGATACCGCCTTCCTCTTTTCCTCTTCCCCTCTACTTTTCCTTCTTTGATGGTCTTAATTAATTCGCTTGTCGTATAAGGTGTCCTAACATCTTCCCTCTTCTGTTGGCGATGATTGTCAACAGGTTCAAATTAAATACCAAGCCAAGGTGCCAAGTTAAATACGAAGACAAAAAGATCCTACCTCTCAGCATGAGGATCCTGTATCAGCGTGGCGGGAATGCTGTGCTCGATGTCAGCGTCGGGCGCGGGGGACGCGCGCGACGCGGGCGACCCGGGGGTCGGGGGGCTCGGGGGGGTCGCGCCCCCCTCGCGCTTCACGCCGTCCGGGCTGGCGGCTTCTTCTGGAACAAGAGAAGCAAGTTGTGAGAAGAAATCCTAGAATGGCGATAGCAGATTTCCTCATTGGGTATTTCTCATTTAGATTTGTGAGTTGTCCCACTCATGTAGGTACAGAAAGTGTAAAATGTTACTGAAACTAAGGCTTTTTTAATGTCACTGATTGAGTGTCCCTAACAATGAAAATGCTCGCCTACAGTTTCGAATATACCTAATGTTTTTGTGCTTTACTTGTTGCTAATTAAAAAGGAAGTGCATTGAAAATGCTTGTCACCTTTTATTGCTCAATATTTATCTTTGCACTTGTTGAAACAGACAAGTAGGCTTTACAATGCGCAATTTACTTGATAACTTTAGTATCAATATCATAATCACGCACCGCAAAGTACTATCCTGATTAACGGACTAATAACTCACGATAAAGAAGACACTTAAATTCATATTTAGGTTAAATTAAAAGCAACAGATAGCAATATCGCTGTATTGTAATCAGAATAAAATAAAAATGATATTGCTAGTCACAAACAAGGATTAGAAGGTCCTTTTTCACTATTGTACGAAATTTTATTTTTAACTTACTAATGCAAAACAAGAGGACATTTTGTATCAATCAATAGTGGGAGCATTTAAGGAGGTATGTGAACACCTAATGCATTACCATTCTATATGTATACTATATGTTTTGTCACTGTTTCTGTTGTTTCTCCAATAAGTAATAAAAAAAACACCAAAAACCCTTCAAATATAGGGAACGTCAATATTTTGAAGTGTGTTGATGAGTCCGCCCACTTCGACTCTTATTCGGTAATTGATATACATATTCCAAAGAGGTATATTAGCCATCTTCGAGCATATGAGCCCAGATATACCGAATTCGCCACCCACATTTAAATGTATTTTGAAATTTATCATGCCTTTAAATAATTTCGTCTTACCCTCTGCAAATTTTCAGGTTGCGATTAAAAAGAGTCTAGGTCATAAACACACATTTGAGTACAAACTCGATATTAGACATATCTTGTAAGACCAATCCAGCGAGCCTAATATAGGTATCTAATAAAAAGAGAAGAAATTGCCCTAGAGTAAATATGATAAAACCGTCTCGATGTCATGTAAAATAGAATATGCTTTGTTTTTGTTACACAAATGTACAGTGTAAGAAAACAAATGTGTCACTCTTACATTAACGCTTGACGCAATTAAATAACCATGCTTTGGTTATTCTACCTTGACTGAACACTTCAAAACATACATCAATCAACAAATCACTGTCCTTTTAAGCAAAACCCTGCAAAAAGGTTTCCCAACCACGGTACCCTATTCTGCAATCAGCCATCGGAGCGACAAAGTGTTGCGCAAACATGATTAATGATTGATTGATCGTTACTCATCGCGGATCAATTATTCCCTTTATCACTGACATAATTCCGAAGATAAATCGATCGATAGTGGTCTTCTGTACCTTCTGATAGTGTGAAAATTTTCCACGTTTTATGTCTATTAGAATACTGATATGTTTTTTTTAGTATCATAATGGATAGGTAGTTACAATCAGCAGATCTATAAATATTTTTGGTAAATATGCTTTACCTCCTAGGTTTAAGTTAAAAACATTAGATGTGGTTGTTAAAAAAACATCATCATGATTCATGTAAAAACAAAATATTTTAAAAATAAAAGTAAATACTAACTATTGAAGTTTAGAAGTGAATCAAATGTCAATTCATAAACAGTTTGAATTTATCTACAAATTTTACAGTAATCAAGAAATTTCGTAATAGTTGTAAAAAGGTGTTTTTATCTAAACGATTGCAAGCATTACAGATCGTCCTACAAAGCGCCAGCTAAATCCAACAAAAAGTACAATCCATGAAATTATGAAGATTATCTCCAAAAAGTACAATGCGTTTACTTCATCCGGTGTCCGATTAAGTACAATTAAAACATCTTCGACGATAACGGTTTCCGTAGCGACTTAAGTTGTTTCCAAAATGACGGATATCATTGCCTTTCCTATTCTTATCGTGACGATTTCACGGCAATTCCGACTTTCGTCATTGTTCTGATTCTGCTGCGTCATTCTTGGGCGACGATTGTAACAAATCAGTTACTTTCTTTTAGAGATAGCTATTTAATTGTAATACAATTGAATGAGATATTAAGGTTGTCAGATGTATTTGTAGATATTGTGGTTTACGGTCAATTGCATTTGCATTGGGATCAGACAATTTTTGCGTCAAGAAATCAGATCTAGACCTCGGAGTCTTCCGCTACCAATTAGATGGACTAACGTGAATGAACTCACCTCTCTTAGCAAATTCCATTTTATGAGGGTAACAATGGAACCATATTGATGGACTCAAATCACTAGGGACCATCAACCAAGTAAGGAATGCCTAAAATAGCACCATAAATTAAAACAAAACTAATGTTGCATTAGAAGATCAGACCATGTATATAGCTTAAGGTCATTAACCTTAATGTCACATTATTCAAAGATCTTGCAGTTTCTGCATGATAGACGCAAATTCAAAAAACTTCATAACGCGTAAATTGGCGCGTTTTTTAATCCAAAAGGCATCCCTTGAAACTCGAGACCCAAAAACCTCTGTCCGGTGTGGTCCGCTTATTTCACTGCTCACTGGCCCGGACCGGTTAATTGATTAAAACGCAGCGTGTCAATCCGGGACCGAACCGCCGCCGGCGATGCACTGATCAAAGGATTCTGCAACTGAGCCAGTTGCATCGCGGAAACAAAGAGATGTCGTGTCTGGCAATTATGCGTTTTGAGAATTCGGACGTGTTTGCGACAGTGATTCTGACGTCTGTAATAATGCAAGTGGGTGTTTCGGTATCTTGGTTATACAGGTGGCTTATGATGGTCACGCGTTTACCGTTTATCGTGCTACTCGTTACTTGTACACATATTAGAACCTGACGGCAATAATGACAAACGATTAAACACGAGACCATCATAATCCTACAGTACGTCTTAGTCTGCCTCAAGAGATTTTTCAGTATATTCATTAGGTATTACAGAAGAATCATGAAGGTATTTTTTTTTAATTTATATTTTAGATGTCACCAAAGTGAAAATTCACAAACATCGAAGTTGGGATTTGAACCCACATCTTCAGCTTTTGCGGCTGATACCTAAACCATACCACTTTGGCTCGAGGTATTTTACATTTTTCATGTTGCTATTGTGACTTTTTGGGCCTCAAATTTTGTTAGAAAATTTAAATATTTATGTAACAATTAAATATAAACGAACACATATTTTTAGCAATGTCAAAACATTCGAGCATAAAATAACGAATAATTATATAAGTTCGATAAACGTAAAAATCAAAGGTGACAATTTCTGAAAAAACATTTTTGAAAATAATATTTCAAGTAATGCTCGTAAAACGCAACCCCGTTATCGATTTTTAAAATTCGTCAGTCATTCACAAAGTATTGTCCTGTCATCGGACTTGACGTAACATCCAAAAAACATTAAAGAAAGCACATAAATCTCCAAATAAACAAAACTGTCATGATCATATCGATGATCAATGAGTCGTTGTTTGACAGCCATTTCCCCATTGCCATAGAGCTGTTTTTTGCTTGTTCAGTAGATATCATCTTGTTGATAGGTGTCTTGGTTATCGATGTATCAATCATAGGCAGATGGGCGGTTATCGGGTGATAAGCTCGAGCTTTGCAAGTTTTTGTGTCTAAAGAGTTGAAGGTGAAGTTTGTTTAATAATAACTGGTTTGAAAGCGTTAGGTATAAATATTCAACTTATGCCAAACCAACTTTTGAAAAAAGATCGTACTTCGTCATCGTAATTCTCAACAGTTTGTTAATTTGAATGTTATTAAAACCTCCTGTTGGCCGTGTGGTGACAGCAGTTAGAATACATAATTTGTCACAACCTCTACTCCTCTTGCGGGTGTCGTAAGAGTCGACAAAGGGATTGAAGTGTCACTGACCATTATTTGACAAAAGATTGATGATGGGCAGCAGCGTCATCATAGTGGAAGTGGACACATTACTGCGATCGCTTATCCGCTTACCCAGCGTGGCGATTATGGGCATTTAACTCCCAATGCGTCTATACGCATTAGGAGAGGCCTATGCCAAGACTGTCCCAGCAGTGGACTACGATATGCTGATGATGAATGTTATTTAACTGTGAATTCAAGAGTGAACCAAAAAACGGATCCATAGCACCGAGTGACAAGAAAAAAGTAATTGAACCAGATACATTAATTATATTATACAGGGTAAATCTACCTAGGTCGTGGAGCAAGAGTGAGAGGGATGGCCATGCTGAGTAATTTTCACTATAGAGACAACAAAGAAATCGCAAAATAACCTAAACATGAGTTCATTGGGCCTTAATTGATAGTTATGCAGTTAAGTCGTAATTAGGATAATTTTTTACGCGACTTCTTGGTTGTCTGCATTGTGAAAATTGCTCATTATGGCCATCCCTAGTACCTAGCTCACTCTTGCTCCAGAACACAGACGTTACCCTGTACAAGTAAGGAAGAATTTTCAATTTGCTGCTCCCCACCAAAATGACAACCCCGACCATTCCAACAGCATCAACTACAAATGTACGCATCCATACACGTATCAGACACGTACGGTGGACGTGAGAGTCATTGTGCTGTCTGCGCGCGTGCGCAACAATGTGACAGCGTTATCGCTTTGACGTTTGTCCAGGGGAGTTATTAAGGGCCGGTAGGGTTACTATTGACGTGCCGTCCCTGTCATGCTTATGTGTGAATTGCAAGTGCAACAGAGAGGTAACACGTCCACCGTGGTTCACGGTCTTCTGGGTGGGTGAAAAATCTATAACATGTAAGTAGCTATATAAATGTAGTATTAGCTATAGTTTTCCGTAAACAACATCTTTTTTCTTTGATATTAGCTTGATACTAGCTCGAGAGTGGGTTTTTACCAACCGCATGAATAGTTTTCCTTGTGAAGGTGCGTGCGTAAGATGCCTAAAATATAAGATTTTATTTAGCTTAAAGTAGTAGCAAACCCATGTACTATACGAAAAATATGATACAAGCATAATGCCAGGATTTTTTTTTTTCAACACAGAAAAACAAGCTAGTTTTGTAATATCCTATACATGTTACATATGAGGTACCTATATTGTATAGATGGAATATTAGATTTAAGATAACCAGTAATGACTTGTACAAATCTAATTATGTATTGTTATCATTAAAGTATCTGTATCTGTACTCGTAACATATTTGCGATTTAGTCAGGCGCGTAATCAACGACAAAAGGTCTTCTGTCTAGCATCCTACCATTTTAAAAAATAATTTGGTATTTATATAAAATATTTACTGAACAGTTCGCATCTCTACAAACACTAGTTGGATTGGAAGCGACCTGCATCCAGCCTCTCTCGGTGATCTAAATAAGGTCTGTCCATCTTGTGGGTGGACGTCCTACACTATGTTTATCAAACTTTTATTTTTATATTGTCACCTGCTCAAAAATCAAAGTCATACTCATCATCATCATCATATCAGCCAAAAAACGTCCACTGCTGAACATAGGCCTCCCCCAAAGATTGCCACAATGACCGGCCCTGCGCCACTCGCAAGCTATACTCGCTGTCAATAAATACGGGTCGGGTATCATTTTTCATAGAACATACTGCAATCGGACTGATTTTTAAGACAGTTTTCAAATATTTACAGAATAGGTAGAATCCTTTTTAATATCAGATCATATTGTAATTTTCCTGAATTAATCCTAGAATAAAAAAATCATGAGATCATTATAGATCGATTTGTGCAGGCAACATTTTACAGTGTTTAAAAAAAACCGCCAAAAATATATTGAAAAAGGAGCCTCATCAAGAGTCATGATTAAATGACTCGCTCCATATCCACTATCTGTTTTTTGTTTTTTTGGATGCTATGATAAAAATCAGGAAAATTGGTTGCTTTGGATATTAATTTGGATTCCACTGATCTTGGCAACAATTAAAATATATTTTTGAAATCAGCTTATTTTTAGTATTTTCTATGAAAAATTATACCCAATCCGTATTATTTTACCGACAGTGTAAATACACTCAAAATTTCAAATGACCAAGCCAAAGAATTTTCTAAATATATTGCGCACATCACAATCCTACCGCTAGAGAGCCCTGTAATATTTAAACCTCTCCGTTCTTTCGCAAGGCACTAACGCCATCTATGATAAAACCCCTGACAACACAGTTGAAGCAAAACTTGTGATAATTCTAGCCCATGTTGGTATCTACGCCGCTCCTATTGCAACCTATCTCCCTTCAACGATATCGGTTCAGAGGCGCCGCGGACAACGTATCTGACATTTTACGACCAACTCCATGTGGTCAATTACGCAGATACTCGGTTATTGATGTGGGTAAGCGGTTTTTGATTTATTTTGTATGGGAGTTTGTTAAATTGGGACGGTTATAGACTTTGATAAATATTAGAAAATAATTGATAATTAAAACACGCTAACTAAACTTTTGGCCGTGTGGTGACGGCAGAAAGAATACATTTGTCACCACCCCAACTCCTCCTGCGGGTGTCGTAAGAGTCGACTAAGGGATCGAAGTGTCACTGACCATATTTGATTAAAGATTGATGATGGGCAGCAGCGTCATCATAGTGGACACATTACTGCGATCGCCAATCCGCTTGCCCAGCGTGGCGATTATGGGCATTTACCTCCTAATGCGTCTATACGCATAGTTAATAAGAGAGGCCTACGTCCAGCAGTGGACTATCATAGGCTGATGATGATGATGATGATGAACTAAACTTTGTCACGGGATCAATTAGAATCTTTCAACTTTATAGGGGTGAGTAAACTAGGTAAAGAGACAAAAAAATAAGTAATGGTTCACTTATATGAATAGAATTGAAATTAAAGACAACATAGTGAATAGAAAAAAAAGAAAAATGGATTAGAGAACTTATTCTATGATGAACCCTACACTGAGCATAGCTCGACATGCCAAGAGCATAGTTTTTTATTTCAGGTTGAGATAGCAAACAAGTTATGCCGTAGTCCATACAAGTCTATTTGTAATTCTAGAAAACTCGCATCTGCATTCGCAAACGCTAAGATCCTTTTGTAAATATGAGGATTTTGTTTTAATGCCATTTTTTGAGTTTTGGTTATCGGATGTTCAGGAAATGCACTTAATATCTGCCTCGTATATTTTCAAATATATTTTACTTTTAATATTGGTGAGATGTCAATAACTGTTTACGTAATTGGTAGAACGGAAAGCGTATCAATAGGAAGTTGTTACTTTCCATTTAAATCTCGTTCACTCGAATTTCTCACATTATTTAAGTTTTAATTACTTTTCGACGTCATAAATTAAACTATAAGCTACATAATAATCAATTATAACAAAATATGTGGAAGGGCGTTATAGAATCCAAAAGGTAAGAGCTAAATTTCATGAGAGAATTTGTGCATAAATCAATTCGGAATATTACTACTTTGTACTAGACATTATATAATCGATACCATTGTTCTATTACACTGATGCATTATATCTGACTGACAGCCTCCGTTGCTTAGTTGATTATATTCTAGGCCTGTGAAGCTAGAGATCCCGGGTTCAAATCCATATAATTATCACAAAAATTTCGTTCTTGACTCCTTTTTTTAAATTAAACGGCC
Source organism: Thaumatotibia leucotreta (assembly GCA_025490895.1). NCBI lineage: Eukaryota > Metazoa > Arthropoda > Insecta > Lepidoptera > Tortricidae > Thaumatotibia > Thaumatotibia leucotreta. The sequence goes on from JALPQI010002194.1 coordinate 57,133, forward strand.
TGTTTCAGAATCCCCCAAATAATATATCCACCAAATAAAGAGTAATTGAGGATCAAGGTAAGTACGGAATTACTAACGAGAGTGTTTTAATGACTCGAGTTAGTATTCCGCTTACCGACCGTGATACATACAATGTTTTTCATAACACTTGCCGACAAAAAAATTAGTTTTAAGACAAAATATTATTAAATGACGTAGTGACATTTCTATTACTCCCTAGGGAATTTCACTTTTCTATTACTCCCACAACGCATGCAAGCAATGGCGCACTTAGACAGCAAGTGTGATGAAAAAGACTAAGTACTTAATTATATCCCTAAAACGATGAAAAATACTTTTCAATGAAAAACAACAATTGCCATCGTCATGGGTAATTTGCGGGGCTGAAATCAATGGGCACTCGGAGTCGTGACAGCTACAAATGGTACTTGTTGCTTCGCCCAACAATATCATCTGCTTGGGGCAACTTGCTTGTGCCTGACATTTTTGTATGTAGGTATACTCTTTTGAGGGCATTTTCGCTTTTAGGGTCACTCAAATAAAGTTACTCAGATATCTTTAGGGAATTAAGCTTCATCGGCGTTTTTATATTATTATATCGCTTATAATTTGCAAAATGAAAAGCACTGATTTTTATAGAAATTTAGAGCTTAGTTGTCGCTACAAACCTGACTTAAATTAAGATTTTTTTTTAATTCACGCTGATTGGGTGTCTCTAAAAGGGAAAAGCTCTTGAATATCAGTATACCTATTGAGATTGTCAATTAAACTAAAACTTTAAAAACGTTGAACAAGACTTTTGTTGGTCATGGTTCAAAAAGATATATAAAATTAACCAAAAAATAAATTAAAAAAGAAATGGACCAAGTGGTGAATTTAATAAAATCTGAATCTCATAAGTGAGGCAAAGTGAAGGATAAACATAAATAATATTACTTACAATGCATTTTATTTCTTACCTTGGTATAATCGTTTATTGTGGGTAAGTAAGTGTAAACGTATCTTATGTGTTATTCGTTAATTTTAACGTGTTTCCTTAAGAAAATCTAAAATATATTCAAGTATCAAATTCTTAATTACCAAAAGTAGATCATCGCAAGATTTTTTGAATTTCCCGCCGAAAATGTAAGTCAAATTTCAGTGATCACACTCTACCTAATCTTTTCATTCAGTTTGTTAAAAAAATGCCTAATGATCATAATCTGACAATGCAAATAAGTTATCATCTCTATTAGGGTTTACATCTAGATCCACTTTTGATTATGCTTGTTGTCCTGGCTCCTTTTTGTGAGTAACGACACAGAATTAGCTGCAGGCTAACATGCAACTTTGTATTTATATCGGTGCATGAGATATTAGTTTATCATTGTGCTGGCTGTAACTAAAGGGGGTGTGTCTTAATGTACGGGGATTGTAAAATTAATGCTGTCTATAATTTGATCGAGCTTGGTTACCTTTTTAGATTGGATTTTATTTCATTGTACAAAATGTAATTATTAATGACTGTTTTTAAAAATAAAATTTTACTTTACTTTACTTTACATTGCCTTTGACTTTAACAAACATTTGAAATTTATTTAAAAAATTCTAGAATAGTTTGTTTTTTTATCAAATCGAACCGTTAAGGTGTATTCAGACCAAAAGAGCATTCGCTGTTCTATTCGCCGCTCTACGAAATCAACCAATCACGTTTCGTGTATTAACGATCGAATTTCGTAGAGTGGGGTGTTAGAATTGCGAATGTTCGTTTGGTCTGAATGCACCTTTAGAAAAATATGTACGTACAACAGTGATATCTTTTCGACGGCATATTTATAAAATGTGCTTAATCTATATAAATATGACCAAATGAAAAATTTAAAATGAATACTAACCTATAGCATTTGCTACAAAATCATAAATTGCTTAAAACAAAGCCTACGCTGGCTCACTAATTTGATATCTGAAGATCTGACAAATATTGATTAATTTTAATTTTAAAACTTGCTTGAGGATTGATTTTAAGCAAAACTCCATCTTACTAACCCGCTCAATCACCAGACATCCCTCGCACTCGAAAAAATATCACCAAAATTAATTGCCGAAACGTTATCACCGAATCGAAATGTAATTAAATAACTAAATTAGTTGTCGCGGATCGATCTCAATCGGGCATGCACGGGATATATCGGTTCACAGCACGCGAGGCCGAAGGAGTACATAAATCTTTAAGGACTAATTGGCATACTGTCGAATTTGTACTTGAAATTTGCGTTTAAATTTTAGGGGGTATTGATTGCTTGGTAAAGTGACATGATTTAGTTTTTTCGTTTTAGTGTCATCAATTGACTACTCAGTTGTTTATCTATTCACTGTTTTCTTTCCTCGTAGAATTTTACTATCAGGAAGTGAAATTGAGATTTATTCCTAAGATTTAGCTCTTTTACTTCTCTATGTAGGCATCTAAATTGTTTTTCCCCTCACTAGCTCGTAAAGTGCTCGTTTATCCTTTAATACGAACGTGTAAAAACGCATATTATTCACTTGTGTGGCAAAGTAATGATCTTGGTTTTGGAATAACAAAACGTAAAATGCTCATGGAAATTGTTCCATATTAATGATAATTAAATAATTTGTTTGAGAATTTAGTGTAAAATACAAACCTTTATATAATATCGACGGTAGAAAGGCTAATTGGCTTAAGCGACACTTTGGGCGATATTGAGTTATTTATATCATCGGAATCGGCAGATTTTTCTCCGTCGATTGAGCTCGGTTTCATAGCGATTAGACGATTTTGATGGCGGTTAACACTTCTGAAATTTGGTACAGCGTTAAAAAAATCAAGGCATGAAGCAACACAAAAAATTGCATTTTTTAATGAAACGTGACTTGACCCACAAACATGTTTGGTTGGTTCCCGCTTAAGCGGTTTTTACTTTCCCAACTTTGCCATTCGTTTTGATTTGAACCTTTTGGCTTTACTCCATCACACACGAGCATAGTCGTTTAAGTCAATTGAACTTCAACAAAAAAGTGCCACCATAGGCGTTTGAAGCATTTAGCCTCCATTTAAAATAAAAGAAGCATGTCGCTTGAACCATTTAGCTCTTCCCAATTTTTTAGGGCATGGGTCGCTTCAACCAAATACGTAAAACCCTAAACCATAAAATGTATGTTACTTAAGCATTTTGAACCTCTTTTTATAGATGAGAATGTCGGTTGAAATAGAATATTTGTTTGACCTGTGTCATTTAAATCCTTATAATAAAATCATAATGCATCATATCAGTGTAGCTTAAATCATCAAAAATTTCTATGAGAAACTTTTGACTCGGCGGTACAATCACACTCTTGCCGCCGTCGGTGCTTTTTGAGCCGCTCGCCTATAACTACCGCCGCCCCCCGCGCGGGCGCGTCAATCACTTGTAGTCTGTGCCGGTAGGCGCATGTGCCGTAGTGATTTGTATGTGATACTGAAATCGTGTATTTCACATTATGAAATAATTTAATTATTTTCATTGTTATTTCTTGATTATTTAATAATAATTAAAGTTTAAGTCTAAATACTTACTTACGTATTTCTGCCGCTTATATTGTAAAAAAAACTGACTACAGATATAATAAAAATTAAGATTAAAAAATGTAACGTAACTATCAAGCGTAGTAATAAATTAATTAAAGATGTAAGGCAAAAAGAGCATTTTTTTCGAATAAAAGCGACAGATAGGTTATTGCGGATGAAACGCTGTAATCAATATCCGCAATTTTTCTAAGACTGATTCTGCCAAATAACTATCTAATTATGTTATTAGAAGCAAATATTTTTCTTTATATAGCAATAAAAATTGAGAAAAACGATTTTCATTCATTGTGTCTTCTTTAGACCTGCAGAGTAATTATATTATACCTTTGTCTCTAAATATCCGAGCTTCAACCACCATGTTTAATCATATTCATATAATTCCTGAGATTTAAGCAATCCATTTTTCAATGAGTGTGTGTCATTAAGTCAATTAGAATCGCCACTTATTTCCATTAAAGAATCGCTTAATCTGTTTAGCCTTACCCCGTTGTATAGTAAAAATAGCGCTTAGCTCATTTAGCCTTCTTTTTAAAAAAGTGCGCTTGTACACTACAGTCATTTGACTTGCCTCCGGCGGCAGACGCTGTTGGTATTTGAACCAATTAGCCTTTCTCTCATTTTTAGCAGATTTGTCTTAAGCGACCTTTATTTCGAGACATAATAAACTAATTTTATCAAGGTAGGAACCAAAGTATGCGCCTTTATATCTTGAATATTTGATGGCAGTTGCGTTACAATATACCTGTTACTTTTTTTGTAGCGATTTTTTTTCTAAAAAATAAAACTTTAAACGGCTCTCCTGTAAAATTCATAAAATGTCGGTTAAGTCAATTAGCCTTTCTACCGTCGATATGATGATTTTAACATATAAATCCTAAAATTCCATAAGTAACAATTGTTTTAGTGAATGATGATAAGATGACTAGATGCAATCACAAAACGCAGAAAATGTCAACGTCAACATTGTCAAAGAATATTATAGGTTATAATCTTTATTTACCGACTCGAACACGCATAAAAATAGTAAACTAAACAACTTTCAGGGTGTTCTGTTATAATTTCGTAAAAATAATGAATGAGAATGATTTAATAATGCATTGGCGTTGGTGTGCAACTACAGGAATGTGTTAAAATCGTGCTGCGTTTACTTTTTCGTGGTAAGTTTACTGCGACAAAATCTTGCATTAAATACATGATGCATTTGGAAAATTATTATCACTAACGATGATCTATGATAATGATGATTGTAATGTGAACAAATAATTACCTTTTTTGAGTTTCCTCGCTATAGTGAGGGGAAAAGTTTTGTGTTACACACGGGTGCAAATGTATTTTACTTCTCGTATGTTAAAACACTCGCTGCTCAGGATTCTATTTTAGAACCACTCGCTTCGCTCGTGGTTCAACTATAGAATCCTTTCGCTTGCTCGTGTTTCAATTTCATACTCGCGGGTAAAATACAACTTTGCACCCTTTTATAACAAATAACTATTTCCTCGCCCTTTTTGATTACTTCTGGGGTTAATAATGTTAATATATGTCAGGGTGCTTAGGCAAGTTGCCAATCGCTAACGCTTAATCGTCAATCGTAAACGAAAAGCAGATAACTGTCCTTGTCGAACTAATAAGAAAGAGTGACAAAGAGGAAAAACTACGCTACGCTACTAAGCGTTAGCGATTGGCAACTTGGCTAAGCATCCAGAGGTTCCTGAATATTTATGTTTGTTTATTTATATTACCTACGTACAGTCGCCATCAGAGATATGGTAGCGTCTGGAGCGTTAAAAATATCTAAACTTGCCTTTATTGCCATAACGACAGAGGCGTGTTCAGATATTTTTGAGCGCTCTGGACGCTACGATATATCTAATGGCGACTGTACTAATTTAAAACAATAAGTTTTACCTTGAGCTGTATTCGCTCTGTTTCTCCTACGTTTCCTGTCTTTGTCATATCACATTTAAAACATTTTAAACGTGAATGTGCGACACGAAGTTTGTGTTATGCATGTGATAATGTACGTCTGTTTGTAAGCTGACCCTCGGCTCACACTCTGCCGAAAAAACCCGGTGACAGCCCAATTTATACTAATAAATCAATCGATAATGGACACGACGTTCGGTTTATTCCTATTGGCGCCGGTTAATCCATCAGTCCGTCGAAAAACGCAAGCGACTACATTGAGGGATGCTTGAATTCACGACTACAAGCTTCCAACCTATTCTCTTTTTAGTTGTTTTTCATTTTATTTCACGGTAAATCGAATTATCAGATTGAATGCATCAGGGTCAAAGCTCAAGGAATTAAACAAAATTTACAATGCTTTTATGCAATTCTTTCAAATTTACATTATGCTAGTACTACTACTTTTTTCTCTCTTCTGTTAAAATGCCTCCTATAGATACCCTGTGTAGATACCTATATCAAGGATCTTCAAAATTATTACACATACATATTTAAAATTCGTGTTTCGACTTAAAGTCCTCAACAAAAGTTTCCAGAACAATAACAAGTTGTTAGAATTATTTTTAAAATAATTCGTTTCAACCAAGCTTTGATTTACACCGTCAAAACAAACGAAACGTAAGTGGAACCCCACAGATAACCGTCACGTAATTATATATCGCGTTAATATCGTAAAAATCAATCAACGTCGTCGGTTGAATTAATACCTTTATGAATCGCGTCTTGTCGATCACGGCTGATTGATGCGTCGCGCCGCCATCCATCATGGTGACCTTCTGGTATCAAAACGTCGTATCTCCCTATTATTTTCATACTGACATACGTCATTTTCGTTATTTTCGACTCCTTGCGCTAGACATACTTAAAGCAAAAACGTCAGTTTTGTACGAGTTTCATATGTACTTACGTCGTTTTGGTTTTAGTGGTATGTTAACAGAAAAAGGCTGTCCTTATGCTAGTTTTGTTATGACATACGACTTTTGGTTTTTGTTTTCATGGCGAGTTGACATGACTGGTACGGAGTGGAATAAACCTTACGAGTGTTTTGTTTTAAATGCGATGTATTTATTATTTAATGTTTTGTGTCATTTAGTACTTTAATTAGAGTACACGTTTCGTTTGTGCGAGTGTAGCATTATTGACGTCTCGTTAATCAATAGCTTCATTATTTTGCAAGATACGCAATTTAACGGAGGAGTTTACTTTACAAAATACAGAAGTCAGTGCATTTAAATTATAAAAGTATCCTATAAGGCCTGCGTCTAAGCAGCTTATATTCCGTTAGTAGAATGTAATATATCATTAGTAGGATAAGAGTTACAAGCAGTGGTTTCATACAGAAATCTTTCTTTTCCCAGCAAAATTGACCTATCTCTATCTTTTTTTTTTAATTTTCTTTAGCACATTAATAAGGCGAATGTCGAAATTCAATTCCATCTCTTTGATGTAAAAAACACTTGTCAATAATCAATTATACAAATAAAATATACCATACTTAACAAAAGCCAATAAAAATCAAAATCCTACTTACATAAATTTTCAAATAAAAAAAAACAAAGAATAACAAACAATAATAACAATAATGAAAATTAGTTAAATTAATAAAAAATGTCACAAGTATAAAATATCGCAGGCGATAGGTATACACTGTCTAAATTTAATTCAACAACGACATATTATATCGACATTTTGTTGCTTTTTGTAGAGCGCTAAAAATCATTGTCCACCCTTGCCGACTATCTACGTGTATACCTTCAGATTCACACTTTTCATCCCCAAACTGGAAATCCCGGAGGAATCACTAGTTAAAAGTAATCGGAGAGCTCTGCGCGGGATTAGAGGTGATGTGCCCGATCCCGTCGGGTCGCCACCGGGATATTTGTAATCATTCCCGGGAAGAGATATTTTAGGGGTTTGGAGGTTTTGGTTGAATTTTGAAAGATTTTTTGTTAAATTTTGAATCATTTTCGTCTTAGTTAGTTACTTTAACTGGTTTTTTCTGCAACTCGACATTCATTTAGTAAGGAAAAATCAAATCAGTTTCAAATACAATCAACATTTTAAATTTCGCATAGGCTTCCGGCATAATGATACTTATTTAATAATATAAAACCTGTCAAGCTATTTAAATAGTATTGCTTAAAGTAAAAATATAATCCTGACACACATAATCCTGAAATCTTCATCATTGGTTACATCTTGAAGCCGTTTTATTTTGAACCGGTTACAGAAACCGGAAATGATACATCTAATTTTTTCGACAGATTTATGACATCAGTAATGACAAAAAATAATCGTCCGTGACTCTTTTTTCGTAAAACTTGACATATTAATTAACCTGCCAGATCAAGGATTTGCCATGTTACCGATAAATCTTTTTTTTAAGTTATGGATTACTCGCAGTCAATGACAGGGCATTTTGTTTTTTTTTATTGCCGCCATTTTTCTGTGTCATGTTCAATATTTTTAACAAATCTTGTTACGAGTAATTTGATTGTGAAGTATTACTAAAGAATTTAAATTGAGAATGTCATCAATTTTATTGTCATAGGTCAAGAAATTAACAAGATTTCATTTTGTATGTAAATTAATGCAGATATTCAAGATCAATAAAGAATTTAAGGAAAAAACAATAAATATTGCAAATATTTTCTACGACTTCAAAATTCTTAAATTTAACATAAGTCCAAAAAGGCAATTCTTATAATTAATAATAGTGAAATGACCTAAAACTGCCAGAAAATACATTTTTATTGTAATAATGATAACATTTTATTCACAAAACGAATATAATATACGGTATAGGTATCGGCACGAGAGTTGAGGTGAATGATTACACACACATCCAAATGAAGTATTAATTGCAAAAAATGTTGTGAATGACTTGCGTCAAAATATTGAAGCGAATCACTTGACAAACTTTTTGGTCAATCTTACAGTTGCAATTGGGTTTGCTGGCAGTACGAAAAAAGAACACTAATTTCAAATTCCTTGTGTGTTTACATGACATGTTGATATTTGCGTGGCCACCACTCTCGTGCCGATACCTATTTAAGCAACTTAAATAAAACTAAACCCATCTATAATAGGTTAATGTCGGATGTCGGTTAATAAAACGTGTATTCAGCCCTAATATTGCAGAAACTGTTTAAGAAATGATCATACACGACACACGACACGTCTTCGATAAAAATATTTCTACCAACCATCGCAAGAAAGCCTAGGTATCGACAATAGCCCCACTTGAAATGCAAAACGTTACACGTATCACATCCTTTCACGTCACAGTGACGAACGTATCTTCTTATGTCAATCTCAGAATAGCGTCATAACAATGATATTGAATGTTTTAAACGTTTCTTAGAAATGTGAGAATCATTGTTCTTGAGACGACCTATTTTCTAACTAACCTCTTTATTTTACGATTTAAAATGTCTCGATAAAGTAAAAAGAAGTAAGTCACAATTTGTAGCTAGTAGTGACCTATTCGAGTAGACAATACATGTTTCAAATGCGAACTCAAAACAAATGCCTATATTAGATAGGTTACAAGTGGAACTTCTATCAACTTTTTTACCTATAAATATCATGACGATCGTTATCCAGGGATCGGTTTATGGCTTATATTTTTGACAAATATGAGATTTCTTACATACACATTTCAGTTCAAAGTTTCAAGCAAAAATGTACCTATATCTAATAAGAGTAATAAATAAGAAAAATGGAATTTAAAGTTCTACTTGTAATTCAATTGTAAAGCACCTAAAGTACTTAATCCATAAGCCAAAATTTCAAATATGATATGTCCGTTCAGCATTCTTCAAATTCCTCGCAATCTATGAATTCCCATTACTGTCGACGCATTTGATCCAACGGGCACATGCCAGTAGGCGTGGCCTCGATGCGTTTTGACCAATGACTCCTGCGCAAGCAACTAATTATACTGATTTATGCCCCATTGTCCATTGTTGTATATCTTTCTCTTGCACTTACATGCCCATATTTGCTGTGCTTAGTTTTTTTAAGATATAGTATTTTTCAGATAGCATTGTGACTGTGACAGATGAACGTTTTACCTTTCGCGCGAAACAGTCATCAATCAAAAAATGTTACAAATGTAGAATCTGATTCAATTAATGTTAAACAATAAATTCTTTCTAATGTGTCCATACGCAGACGTTATAAGAGAGGCCTATATCCATTAATGGACTGAAATAGGCTGCTAATGTATGATGTGTGATTGTATTCACATTTCTAATAGAATAATAAAATCAATCGATTAAACCACTGATGAATACTTTTATCAGTTCAACCAATTATGCTTTAAACTCTTAAGTCTACTAAAATTATTGTATCTTTGAAAAGTTCCTTAATTTTTTTTGCATAAATGAAAATGACTGTGTCCTCAACTAATACAATAAAATAACTTCATGGACTAGCTGGATATCTTAATCTCACAAAGACTTTACTGTAAACATTATATAAATACAAATAATTCATTCGTGGCAAATATAACAAGCATGACAGGACAAGACAAAACAGACAGAACATTAATGTGCTATATTTTTCGTTTGTTCTATTTGGAGGGATCTTGGTCTGCTCTCCTATCAAGCATTTTTTTACCAATCACTCAACCTCCATTTAGAATCCCCAACATGAATGAAATTTATCTAAATTAAACCATCAGCACAACACTACCCAACCTGTCATTACCTCTGTCACTACAATTCCAAATTCAAATATATTCAGTAAAAACAGAGCAGCAAATGTCGGCGTCGGGAGCTGCATTCACCTGTCTGCGCAGACGCAAGGGGCGTGGTCGGCGCGCGTTTTCCCGCTTTTTTTGCTGTCACTGCGGAATTCGGGTGCGATATTTTCTTAGTATGGAATCCGAAGGCTGTAAAGGGAAGATATGTGTTTGGTGGGAGATTTATGGTGGTTGCTTGGGATTTATTGTGGTTAAGGTTGGTTAGACGGGAAGTTTTGATCTGTATAACCGAGTCGACATTTCCCGTGTATGAAAACAGGTAAAAAAGTTAACATTTTAAATAAATTATGTTTAATATAACATTAATGCAATTTCTACCCATTAAGTATATGTATTTTGATCAGAAAACTATATGAAAAAAAATGTAACTTTAGGTAGGTACTACCGTAAAAAAAATGTGGTCCACTAGTTTTCGACATTATACAGCGGTATAATGTTGAAAAAGTAAGAGTAGATTCAGTGGAATAGCATCGAAAAGTGGTGGACAGGTATTGTTAATGCTGTACTTAAGTTAAACTCTTCGTAAATTATGAAAGTGATTTCCAATTCACTAACACCTAACATTCTCTCATTATACCACAATTACGACATTAAAAAACGCTACATTTACATGTTCAAGTATTTTTTATAGGTACCATTTCACCTTTACCATTTTGGGTTTAAAAACCGCGCGAGCGCAACACGTAACTTCGTATATAGAAGGACTCAAGCGACGCCTAGTGGCCGTTAAAATAAGTCTTTTTGTTTTAAGAATAGCTTTCCTCCTTATACAGAAATGCTTTGACACCTTCCCGTGTTTTGTTTTTTCGCACATCATTATACGGGCATGTTACTCTAAGAATGAAATAAATATTTGAATGCCTACTTTGCGCTATTTATGTTTATCTTTGTGATCAAAAGGTTTTAAAATTACAAAAGATTAACACTATTTATTGCATTACTTTTTTACAAAAACGCTACTACAAACCCTTAATAATGTCATGTCATAAATAATTTACAATCATATCCGGCTCTAAGGACCAATGTTTGACACATTCATTATAATTAATAAAGTGAAATAGTAACAAATGAAAAAATATTTCTGAACAGCGGGATACCAATTAGGATAGAAAAACAAACATAGCAATTATTTATTAAATAAATAATACGAAATTATAGACATGCTTGCCGTTGTTAATGGACAATATTTCTTTTACTGTATCTAATCAATTACGAAATGGATTGACTGACAAGTGACAACCGGTCAAACCTGTCATTGAGGCTTTAGACAAATACCACGAGTCATGTGATAGAGTCAACATGACCTTCCCGTCTAAAGATCTGAAAGTTGGGATTCCATGCTTAAAACCTTCATCAGTCCTATCAGGTAAAACTATCAGATTCAGTCTTTCCATCAAAAGCTATATCTGCTTTGCTCCAACGAATACTCCTAATAGTGGATTACTCTTTTGTTTGTCTTTAGGTTTTGATATCTGTGTATTATTCCAAGGCTTTCCTTGGAATATTTATAACAGGTTATAACATCTGCATTTGATAACAGATAAAAAAGTTAATCGTAAAGATGATTAATTGTAATATGGACAATAATTTGAATACATCTTGAATTTTATTCGAAAACAATCAGAATTCAGAATCAGAAGCTTAATATTACAAAAATACTTAACACGCAATCTTATACAGAACTTTCAGATGGTTATCAGCATGTCAAAAATTGTTGCGTGCAAGAAATGGGCCATGGGGGGCTATCACTCAAAGGTAAACATGGACAGGGTGTGGGGTGAAGTGGACAGTTTTTGGTTCATTATTTTTTAGTTAAAGTACTGCAGCTGTAAGAGCTTTCTTAAGATTCATTTAGACCAGACGAGCATTCGCTTATTCTATCGCCCACTCTACGAAATTCGTTCGTTACACAAACCGTGATTCGCCGAAATTCGTTGATTTCGTAGAGTGGGGAATAAAGTGAGCGAATGCTCGTTTGGTCTCAATGCACCTTTAAGCCTTGTGGCTCAGACATCAGTGGTACGACAATGTTATTTTACATTACAGATCTGACCGCAGGCTTGCTACCGGGAACAACAAAATTCGTAAATTTCGGGGATTTTTCTCTGTCACTCAAACTAGGGCATCATTAGAGTGACAGAGACAAATCCCCGAAATTAAAGAATTTTCACGAAAGGTAGCAGGCTAGACCGCAGAACGCAAACAGTGAAATTAATCGAACAAATATAAATTTGAAAATAAATAGGAGGAAGACAAGCTCCAGCGCTTAAGAGAAGCTAGGCTAGTTTTTCTTCTTTTGTACAATATAGTTCAAATAAATCAAGAGACTTCGTGAAGATTTAAGTAAATCTTTTTCTTATTTACATTTCAGACATTTTAGGACACATATAGAGCATATTTTTATAATGCGATGAAGTTGTTGATATGCAATGCAAAATATATGATGACAAAAAAACAGACAAATAGGAATATGCACTGCTTTAAAGCAAATCTTCTTCATAATCATCATCGTATCTTTGGAATTTAGACCGTGTAAGAATTTATCGACAGCATTAAAAACAATAATGGTATTTTACAATGCAATGGAATTTCTATTAAATAATAATGATGTGATAATATGACATAATTGTATTGTAGCTACTTGTCTTTGTGTGTAAATATCATTGTTATTATTATAAAATGTGAGAACAAACGAGGACATTAATAATTTATCGATTCAAAGACAACTTTTTTGTGATATCATTACATAGATACAGAAAAGTAATTTAAAGGGTTGGCAACATGCCATCGTTAGCAGTTTTTAATTTCCTTTTTTTATTTCGATATATTATTTTGTTAATTCTATTTTTATTTTGTATACTGTTTTTCTGTATTCTAGGTTACTAACATACTTTAAAGTAATTTGTTATTAATATTTATTTATGGGTTCATTCCCTGCAATTGACATTTATTAATTTAATTTTTATTTTAGCCTTGCAAGCGTTTGCTAACGTTCAAAGAGTCTTTTTCTAAATGGATCGGAACATGTCAAGCAATTATCGACTTTATTTACGTGAGTAACCCGCTTTGTTGAATATTTACATATTATGAAAGAGTCTGGTCAAAGTCTAGACAATAGCCACTAGAAGGTTCCATATTTATGGAACCCTGTTCCAAAACACGGGATAGGCTACGGCTTCCGGCGACGACACATGATTGATCGTCAGTCACGATTATGACTAATGATTTACAAGTTCGTTGCGCAAGAGTTGGGCGGAAGCGGGGGCTCATATAAATAACCATAATTGCCATAATTTATTGCTAACTTAAGTATAACTTCCGGTTGCAATACTTTTCAGTAACTGAGGAGACATATTTTGAGAAATATTTTTTATTAAGAAAACATCACTGCTCTTGTAAGTTGCGACGTGTTTTTTGAAAAATAAAAGAAAAATATTTACATTTCAAGCTGTCATTTGGAATTGTAACATATAATAAATAATAATAAATACATAAATATCTTGGGACATATTACACAAATCGACCTAGACCCACGGTAAGCTCAATTAAGGCTTGTGATGTAGGTACCAGGCGACGACACATATAATAGTTAGATACAAATAGATACCTTACATAGACAGCCATGACCAAGGAACAAATATTTGTGATAAATATTTACACAAAAAATGCCCTCGCCGGGATTCGAACCCGAAACCTATTGCTTCGTAGGCAGAGTCACTACTACTATAATGGAAGTTGCAAAAGCAAAATTCCTAGTTAGAATTATAATACTGATCGAGTACCCTTAAACTGATCTTGAATATGGGGCTTGAGACTTGGTGGTCAGATATATATACAAAAAAACAATGATTGCAAAATATTTCGATTAAATTGCGGCTGTAAGTCATCAGGCAACGTCCATGAGCTACTTTCATGACTATTACTCGCAATGAAAAATTCTGTTACAATCACCAAAATTACCTGCCATCGCCATACGCTTGAAGTGTCTGAATTGGACCACATTCCCTTCCTGACTTTAGTGGCTTATTGATATTTTAACAAGTCTTTGAATGTGACGACCACCTTTTATTTACTTAAGTGGTTCACGTAATTTGTTTTGGTCTTGATTTTGGGGTTCTGCTATAAGAAGTATACAAAAACATTTTTTGAGTTAGCTTTTGATGGATCTTTCATATTGCTAATTGGAGAGGCTTTGATGGATCTTTAATATTGCTCATAGGCTGTAACAAAAATAATGGTGATCGATTTAAGCGCCCGTTTAGTGTCGTATTCTAATTAGAAAAAAAAGGAGATTTCTTTACATTTTAGTTTGGAATGTTGGTTTACTTTGGTGACAGATCCTGTTCAAAAACAAAATAGTTTTTTCTGAAAAAAGGTTTTTATCTAGTTTAACAAATTCATACATAAAACACCATTTACACCGTGTCACATATTGCACGCAATAAAGAAAGAAAATAATTGGGTACATAATATGTAGCTAAAGACAGGCCACTGGATTCATCGTTGACCGGAACATTTTCTTTCATAATTACGTGCAAGATGTGACACGGTTTAAACGGTGCTTTATATATGAATGTTAAGTATGTTATGTTTGAAAATATGATACATACAATACGGCTAGCTATACGTATAGAAGCAACCAACGTCAGGACGTTGGACCAAATTTGATTAGTTTTCTTTAAGAACAATTTTCAGATATTTGCCAGGACAAATATCTGAAAATTAGACAGCATCAAGTATTGACAAGCGTGGCTGTTTTCGATTGTCTAACAGCAAGATTATTGCTCGCACTCTTTGTTTTCACACGCTCTAAATGCAGACTAAACCCTATTTCCTTCGGATTCCCTATACAGAACTCACACCTCCTTTAAGTTCCAATAAAACTTTCCTTACTCACGAGCGTGGCAGTAATGTATGAGGCAGACCACTCAAATTCTGAGCAGGCGGCCAGTGGTCACCATCCAATTTCGTATTCGATCGGATTACCATATCGCCAGTGCGGCGGTTGATACAGGCGGCTGTATTGGCGAGTATGTTGGCGGACTTGTTGGTGATAGCTTGACTGTGCAGAAAAATACAAGAATTTGATGGCTTCGGGAGCAAAGTCAGTGACATTGCCTACGAAGCTAAAGTTTCTGGATGCAAATGCCGGAAGGGGCTTTTTTGTGATATAAGCTGATGAGCATAAAACTGTACCATAAACTGATGTGAAGTGATTTTTATATTAGATATCTAAATAAATAAGTGTTTAGTATATATTTTTGTTAGGCTACAACATTTGTTCTACTGCGTTAAACTGACAGAATCGATTTGGATTTATTCGTACTAATGGGATACAAATGTAGTGTAAAAGTGTGTCGCTGAAATTTTATATTTCTGGACTTTTATTTCGGATATGTTTTGATATTTGAATACTCCTTGCAAATGCCAATAAAGCTTAAGTCTTCAATTACTCAATAATTGTCCAATACTTTTCAGTTATTCGTATTTAAAAATTTACTGAGATATGTAATATGTTTAATTTAACTAATAACCATTACCAATACCCATACTCCTAACTATGAGTAGGTAATCTTAAACTTCCTTGAATGAACTTAAATAAACTACTTTGGAAAAATCTCGCATCTTCTTCCAACCGCTACTCAAACAAAATTGCTTATTTCTCTGGGGAATAATCAAACTGATCTATTATTTTCTCCCTCCCGCTTGCCAGACTTCTCGCCCGTGTGTCCCGCCAGACTTTATAGTATTTAGATGCACATTAAGAGTCATCTTTAACTCCGAGAATGCACCGATCGAGTTACATTACCATATCCCTTGTCGACTGGCTCGGTATATGCTATGCTAGCATATAGCTAGCATATGCGATATGCTACCGCGATTAAGGGGTCTAGATAGAATTCATTACCATGCGAAGATTCTGTATTGAGATTCGCTGACGCGAGATTTTAATAAGCGATTGTTTTTTAAGTCTCAGTTTTAAATGCATCGAGTTTCTTAACTCATTTGGGTGGGAAAATCTAGAGAATGTCTTAATAAGAAAACTAATGCAAGTCAACTTGAACTAATTTACACTGAAGGGCATATTATCCATTATTCTAAGTCATACCATGTAAATGTTTTCAAATTAGAGTTAGCTTCACCAAAAAATAGACAGATACATTTTCCTAAGCAAACCTTTTACAAAAAAGGTGAGATTGAATCAATGTCAGTCTCAAAGATTCATCCATCTTTTAATCCAATAACTACCTTGCTGTCTTCAGCCCCAACGGCATCCTCGTCAATCGATAGCGTCCACGCATTAAATGCACTTAAACAAAATGCTTCGCATTTTCCACCTCGGATCCACTAACGCCTCACCCTCGGTTAATGACACCCCAGTAATGAGAAGGTGACCGCACCAATAAAATATTTATGAAAATCTCTAATGGGGCTCGCCGCGCAGTCTCCGCGTATTAAGGCGATATTGGATGAATTTTATTAGAATGTAATGCACTTGCTCGGGTATATTGCGGGCAGGTCAGGTCAAATTGACCATAACGTGATGGTTGGGATTTTTGCGGGTAATTATGCTGCAAATGTGTGAGAATTTGTAAGATTTTTTTATGATCCAAATATGTTTCACAAAGTGCAAATACATGAGAAGAACGTGTTTGAAGTAAATTAACTTTTGCTTTGGAATCTTTATGAACAAATTAATAAACAAGATCGTGATCCAATTAGAGACAATTTTCAGTAGTTGTAATGCTAATAGTTAGATGTATGCAAGGTGCTTTCAAACAGTTAATTTTATTTCGTGCCTTCAATTGAAGTAGTGAATACAATTATTGCCAAAGCTTTTAGTTTGTACATTGTTTATTCCCTCTTTCTTTCAGCTTTCCCAGACATTAACAAGGACAGGTCAGGGCTCCGGCTGAATTATTGCTAAATTAGCGCACCTTATGGAAATAAAAGATGGAGCATCGCAGCCAGTCTTTACTGCGATCTCGGCCATATCGGATTTCTAAATAAAGGCGGACAAAAGGCGATCGGGGCATGTCGGCGCACGCAACTCGTTAAGTCGACTCGACGACGGGACAGCTTCTAAATATCCAACCACATGCGTCCGATCTGTATCGCTCGCACAATACCGCGGCCGCGTCACGACGCAACCAGAAATATGGCTCCCGCGCATACCCCTTGTTTTATGTTAATGCTCCGCATAAACGGCTAGCAAAAATACAACCTGATGGAATACCAGATACAGCAATCATTAACCGCATCAGCCCATTAACATCGATGGATTCGGACAACGAGCTCAATTAGGGGCTAACGCTATTGTAAGATCGGGAAGCGCCCGGCTCCGTCGCATACTGTCGCTATCGCGGCTGTCGATCGCCCGGCGAAATTCCGAAACCTAATAAGTCCGCAGGACTCTCATTTGTGTAAGACGGACGGAAAAAAGGAACAATACGCGCGATAAAAGAAGGCTCCAATAATTTAGGGTCATTGTTTCGCCTCTTAATTTATGGAGTGCGGGCGGACGATTGATTTGTAGGTTTAGGAGGGGATTCTTCGGAAAGAGTGTCGGGATAAGCACTTTTAAATCCGCCACGTTTCAGAGGATTATCGGTTGGACTGCGTGATGTACCGGCCTGCCGAGTACTATCTGCGATCGGATGCCAACGTGACGGCTGCGATTGATGCTGTTTTCATGCTTTATTTACAACCTAACTAGCCCTTACATTCCGGGCTATACTTGATGAGCTAACAAGGCTATCTTTTAGTAAATCGTTTCAAAACTTAAAGTTAAATCCACCGTGTGAACGGGTATTTCGCAACTCAAGGAATTAATGTGACATATCGCACTGTAAAGTGTCCATGCTGTGACAGATATTGGAGAATGGACTTTGATGGCTTTAAGGACATGAGTAAATAAACAATAAATAAGCGAAGGAATTCCCGATCACTACCTGACAAAAACAAAAAACAAGCGTCTGTCGCGTCAACGTCTACAGTTTATACTCCGTCCTCGCGATATACATACAATGAGAATTTAAATTCCCCGCGATTGGACGGTGGGGCTGGGCGGTGCTGCGGTCCATATACGTTGGTTCGTGATGCACATATTAAGTTAGGGCTCTACATGGGATGCATAGTGACGGGAGTCGTGAATGTCCTTTACTTTGAAAGCTGCAGGCGTTGGTACAAATTGTAGGGTAGGATTATGTCCTGAGGTGTAACGTGGATTTAGAAACACATTGTGTTGTTTGTTTTATCGATCACGTATCGATTGCCTTCAGTTAAAGTTGTAAAATGATCTACACTAAATAAGGTTTTCTGTAATTCTATCCACAGCAAATTTTTAAAATATATGTATTCGTTAATTTAAAACGAAAAGAAAATATTGCTAGAAAGTCTTTGTGTATTCTAGAGCTTTATTTAGACATACCAATTAATAATTTTACCAAATAATGTTACAAGAAGAGTAATATTATATTAAGATAGACTTTACTAACGCAGTTTTTGTTGATGAACTAAACGTTTTTGTATCTTATACGGCTAAGTTCCTTCATGGGACTCCCATGTGTGTGCAAGCCTAATATGTTGCAATAGTCCACACTGAGCCCTAGAAAGTTTATCCGTCCTTCCATCTCGTATTCCATAAACATTGGCAAGCAGCGCTATCGGTGATCTACGCTGAAGTCCGTCAGACTAGTTATACTAACCAAAATAAATCTAGTCGTCTACCAATTCTGGGTAAAAACCTTAAGAATAGGTCTAATGACAAGAATACTACTATAGTTTTCTGCTGTATCAAGTGAATACTAAAAGTACTAGTCAATACAATGCATAATAGGATCAATATGTTTTTATAACCTTATAAAAGTCACTTGTAGGTAAGCAAATCTATCGTCTTGACTGGTTTCACAATTGACTTCTTTGATTTAGGTTATAAAAATAGGCATCAGAATGAGTATAACAATACTTCAAATCTTACTAGGTATGTATTTTGTAATCCTAAGTTAAAAATCTCGGTATCTATTTGGTTATCTAGAGCGTTTTTCCTCTTATGTTTGCAAACTTTACCAAGGTTTAGTTACAATACGGCGCCGCTTCTTTTAATTTCTTTGAGCTGTGGATCTTCAGATTAGTTTCTAAATCAACAATCACAACGTTTGTCCTCATTATCTGTGTGGATAACTTTAAACTTATCACCATTGTTTTGCGCAGAACATACAATTTGTATGGATTTAGCACGAGATCAAACACTGTGTGTGTGACCGCTACTGCATATTTATCTGTTTGCGTTCAGTCAACAGATTACAATGATGCTGTTCTGATTTTTATTCAAATATTGAACCTAAAATATAAACTGGATTAGCAAGATTAGCAAGTTAATCTTTCTTTGTTTCTTTTACTCAAGGCGGTATCTTATCTTTTAGAATCTCTCTTCATAACGCAATGTAGTTTTGAGATTGGTTTCAAGCAATATCAAAACATAAAATTCTGTTAGTAAATAAGAATAAGAATTAGAAGATATTTATTGCCACAAGTAAGATAACAACACCACAATGCTTTTAATCACACCCAAATTCAGAAAACAGTACAGTATAGTTTACTGAAACTATAGTCAGTAACTATATGGACAAGTGTGAGCAAAATATACAAATCAAGTCAAAATAACGACCTACATTTAACCTGAGATATTTCAGCTCTCACAAATAATTATTTGAACTAGAAAGAGCGAAGATTGAGAGATAAACCAGTTACTTTATGATTCAAAAAGCTAAAGCTTACATACATACATTTATCTCTGCATCATCAACAGCAATAGAACAAAAACTATCGCCACAAACTACCAAGTCATCGACCTGTGTCCATGTTGTCTCGAAAACAGTATCTCCACGCGAAAGAATCCTAAGCACTGCAGGATTTATACTCGTCCCGTATCAGATGTCCGCGCACCATTAATTGGAACGCATCGACTTCTATAAATGGCGAGGTTTATGGTATCGACGCGGCGTCAGGGCATTTCGATTTCGAGAGCTGAACGGCTGAGTGTAGCCAGGATAAATGCGCCCTTAGTTGTTTTACCCTTTGGTGCAAAGGATGAAAATCTGAACGGAAAATGCAGACTGTCATAAAACGCAGACGCCTATTATTATTCTAATGCTTAGGTTATAGAAAAGACAAAAAGTACTAGACGAAATAAAGACCCTCGCTTTTCAACACAGTATACTGCAGTAAAGATACCTTGCAAAAAAATCATGGAGCGGTAGCGGTAGAAATGATTCATATTCTCATAAGTACGTATGTTGGCAATTCGTAGCAGTCCAATTTAGTAGGGTTCAGTATTTTGATGTATGAATATAACTACTACTTTACTCATACTTTCAGCATTTGTTTCGGAGTCTAACATTATTCACGCCACTTTCTCTATGGCATGTATTAGAATAAACCAGTGATCAGATCTTTAGTGTATTTCAAATCTCAATATCATCTGATATTATTTATTAAATCTGTCATGCTTATTGGTTGTTTTTTCTTGCTTATAACTTTCACCCCTCTAATTGTATTTCAAAACATAATTCTACGGCAAAATAATAACTAATCTCCAAATGTTGTCGTATTGAACCTTCATTGTCAATATCATTATTTCTTAAGAAGTACTCTTCGGAGAAGGACAAGTCTTTCAATAGCAATGTCAAAGGTAATGTTCAAAGACTAAGATGGGGCTGCACCAAACTGTCTGTCAGCGTGAAATCGTTCGCTAGAATTTTTCCAAAATTTCATAGAAATCTGCTGGTTATCGTTGATCGCCCAGTCAAGTGTTGGTGCAACCCTTAATAGTCCCACGTTAAACAACAAAATTCCGAGACCAGATAGAACTGGTTAACTCAAATGCTCGACTTACTTCAATTCCATCCGCGCTGCGCCGGAGCAAGCGAACAGGCTTGTAATTGGTCGAGCGCTGACGGCGCAATATGGCCGACGCAGATATGGCGATACTGACAAATAGTAAGCCCCGGTAATTGGTGCGTGGGTATGTAATGAGTTCGCGTGATATATGGAAGCAACGTGAGCAGGTGAAAGGTCTTGCTTTTGGTATATTGGTATCTACAGATGATACAGCATACAATCAGTCAGAATTCGAATCAAATCTTTTTATATAAGTAAGCTATTCTTTATCAAATACTAACTTCAATCAAAGAGACAATAAAAAATGTATAAATATTCCATAGTCAGGAATTTATCCGAAAATAATACTATTTAATTTGTTTTCATTTATAAAAGTAAAAACCTTTCATTTGAAACTCATGCAGCAAGCGGTGACGCCAATACAAAAAACCAATTTCCACAAAGACTTAACAGCTCATTTATCCGTCACTACTTTACGTCCTTATAGAACTCTAAATAGCAATCATAATCCACCAATTTTAAAAGGATTTACGCGTCGTTTTAACGCATGAGGAGTTATGACGTTTCGGAATTGTCACATCGCGTTGGCGACCAAATCAATCATCCGTCGCCGTCCCGTCGTCGTCACGTCACCGTTGATCGATATACACCCTTTAGAAGGGCTACGGAGCGAGTAACAGGCCTTATTCTCAAAATTATTATTATTATATCGTGTCACGTATTAAAATTACATTGTTTTTATTTATTATTGCTTCTGGGAGTGGCACAATAAAAATAAATCTACTCACATAAGTGAACGGTTTACTGACGTCGGAAAATTGCTTGGCAATTTCGGTTTATGAAGATTTCGGTTTATAAATAGGATCTTCAGTTCCTCAGTTCTACACCTAGAACAACTTCAGCCAAAGCAAGTCGGACAGTTAGAACTTTCCTAGGCAAAACTGGAAATTGATAAATTTAGAGCATCTGTCTGTGTCGCACCGATTACGCCTTCATTGGAGCGATAGAGAAAAATAGCTCGAAAGTTATGAACTGTCTAAAATTAACTTTAAATATTAAATGGTTTTAATCAATCATTATGATCACTTTGATTGAATTAACCCTTTATATGGCACCGGTCTCAAAAACGACCACCATATAGCACTATTTTTTTGTATTTTTTTCTCTTACAGAATTTTTCGTACTATACGAGTATAATGGCGTTGAGGCTTGAACCCACAATTTTTTTGAGTCTTGCCCGTTGAAGGGTTGAATTATATTTTTTAATAAAAATCGAACATGTTTCTCGAAAATCTCAAAGTTCCATTTAGTCTGCAAATCTCATCGGTCTGTTAGTAAGAAATTACATGAAAGAACGTAACAGACCCCGAAAGAGCAATAGACAGGATAATGATTAAATGTTGTTACCAAGTTTCGTTTCTGAATGTAGCCTATGGAGATCGCGTGAAGGCTGATTGTGATGACCTTATTAATAATTTATATATTTCAATTACAATTTAACTGAAAATATTTATACTTTTTGACTAGAAGCATGTTTAGACTTACAATAAAAATAATGAAATGTTAATCGTTTTAGTAAAAACTTCTCGTTTTGTTGTTTGCTATTATTCTTCCTTAAGCTTGTTTTATTAATTGCCTGTTACGAAACGAAATTGGCGCTAGTTTTATTTAACAGATTAAATAATTATGATGACTTCACCTCTTTACATGCATAGATGAACCAAAATTTACGTATTTTTTTTCGGTGACAAATTATTTTTGGGAGGGATATAAAGAAATCATAAAAAAATGTTTAACATCAGCTTGGGCAAGAAATGAAAAAATGGGACATTTACTAAATCAATAAGATCTATAAGTTGATAATGATCACCAACATCATAAGTCATAAGTCACCTATTCACGGTGACATAATCCACTATTAAAGAACCGTCAGAAATATGTATCACACTCATTTGTCCTAGACATTTAAGCACAAAAAAATAAAAAAAACTTCCTTGTAGCTATCAAAAATGACATTTAATGACAGCTTGCCGGCGCCAGATCATTCATCTCTTTCTGACACGTTTGAAAAGAAATAGATATTCGTACTAATTATATTTTTGATGACGCTGTACATTGTTATCGTGCTGTATAAATTGAGCCTTATGCCCGTAGGGATAGGGTTGTCGTTGGTGTTATAACAATTGCTTACATTAATTAAGAGAATGATGGATTTGTCGCCGCGACTTGTGATTGATGGTAAGTCAATATGTCGGGCCAGTGATGGGACACGTTTAGTTGTTAAACAATATCATTCATGAATAATCATTTAATTGACTAGAGTTCTTCTGAAATAAAAAAGCAGCAGGCACAAGCAGATGAAATGATAAATAAATTTGTTAATCAAAAAAAAAAACGTGTGTCCTGTACGAGTGTACGTTTGTTACTATTATTTCAATATTTTAGTTCATAGTCTACCTGACATTTATGACTTTTTGTTATTAAATGTTAATAAAAAAAAATGTGTAGTAAGTTAACTTTACTTCACTTGTTCAACATGATTAATGTTGAATAAGAGAAATATATTTGCATAGGGACTAGTGAATTTTATTTTTCCTCGTCTCAAATCGGCACACTATTGGTTTAATCCTAAACTTGTATCGTAAATTACGCTGTTTCTAATGCACCATATAGGTATTTTGTTAATCGACTTTTTACAATATTTTATAAACAGGTACCATTACTTCAAACTATATTAGTTACGGCGTGAAAAAGATTCAATCTTGTAGATTTATCACTGAAAAATTTTTTTTGATACAATTTTATTTTGATTGATAGAGTTTTGTATATGCAGGTCGAATCGTATTCCTCGCACTATGCCCTGCATTTTTGTTTTTGTCTATCCTAAAGTTGAATGCATAAACAATTAACGATAATTTTCATTGAACTAAAAAGCCCAAGGCACATCCCTATCTCAGCAATGTCAACAGATAAAACAAATACAGATACGATGTATCGATCGCGTGGGCGACCTAAGTGTGGGTTACGAAGGAAAAATCGACGACATCTAGACTTGAACATGTTGGGACATATTGACGTTGGTTTAGGACCTGGACACTTTTAAGGCGACTGATAACGTCAAAGACAGCATGTTTGTCGCGTGTGTGAAATTGGACAGATTTTTAGAGAAATACCAGAGAACATGTTCCTTTTATTTTTAGAGTTCCATACTTCGGTACAAATGGAAGCTTTCTAAGATTACATTGTCCGTTTGTCGTCTATTTCTTCAACGCGCACAGCAACATGCAATGAAAGCCTTAAAACAGTTGTTACATCAGTTCTGTAAATATAATATATATCACTTTTTCTGTACCTATGTCCCTTTGTTTGTACGCTTAAATCTTGAAAACTATGCAACGAATTTCGATGAGATTTTTTTGAATAGGTAGATTAATTCAAGAGGAAGGTTTCTATGTAAGTATAGTACCTACCCGTGCGCAGCCGGGCGGGTCGCTAGTTTATTATATAAATCATGTGATAATTTTCGAAATAATTGTGGCACTAGAGTTCGTCGTCTTAAGTATAAATACTCGTACATTTACATGGTTGTAATTTTATAAACCCGTAACCCACGTGACCACAGACTTCGACAATTTGGCCTGCAACAGTCTCGCTTTTATCGTTTATCGTTATCGACAAATAGGTAGCATTCCAATGAGGTAGTTGATGAAAGAGACACCGTTATAATATTGTTAGACACTATGAGATACCATTGTCTAACACACTAGCGTCTTTCACGTAAGTTATTGATTCAACGATGTACATCATCATCAGCCTGTGATAGTCCACGGTCGTAGACTCATAGTCCTCTCCTAACTATGCGTATAGACACATTAGGAAATAGATGCTCATAATCGCCACGCTGGGCAAGCGGATTGGCGATCGCAATAATGTGTCCACTATGATAACACTGCTGGCCATCATCAACCTTTTATCAAATAATGGTCAGTGACACTTCAATCCCTTAGTCGACTCTTACGACACCCGCAGGAGTAGTTGGGGTGGTGACAAAATGTTTTCCTACAAAATATAAAGTAGGTACTTGGCCGTGTAGTGACGGCAGACGGTGAGTGGTATGGCGGGTGTCGTAAGAGTCGACTAAGGGATTGAAGTGTCACTGACCATTATTTGATAAAGATTGATGATAGGCAGCAGCGTCATCATAGTGGACACATTACTGCGATCGCCAATCCGCTTGCCCAGCGTAGCGATTATGGGCATTTACTTCCTATTGCGTCTATACGCATAGTTAATAGGGGAGGCCTACGTCCCAGTGGACATCATAGGCTGATGATGATGTAAGTACTAATTCCTCCTACATGAGAGAGATATCTCATGGTATCATACCTTTAATACCAAAATAAATATTACACTCAATCAATTGCAATACCCCTTTCAGGAAAACCGTCAATTTTTATGCATAACTTCACCGCTCGGAATAAAAACTTGTTAAAAGCAAAGCGCCTAAGTTATGTTTAATGTCAAGCAAATTCCAGATTTCTTATTAACTGATGGCTATTGCCTTTTTTATCACGTTCGTCGACCCGACTGCACTACCGAAATGACATCTTGACGGGTTTTTATAGCTGTCTCGTAAAACGATAGCCATCTCGCCTTAACACCAAAATGGTGACAAATATAAGAGCATTGATTTTTTTATCGATTCTGTTTACTTTGTTTTCTGCCGCGTGTTTTATTTGAGTCTATAATACAAGGCGGAACATAGGAGTTATAAGGGGAATTTTCAGTATTTTATTAGTACCTAACATGAAAATAAGGAGAAAACATTCTTGCCGTGATGTTTGTGTTTGTCGGGTATTTGAATGACCGCCCTTATTAAATACTATTTTTTTCGCTAAAATTGTCTCTTTTTACCTAATTAGATAACGATACCAAATATGCACGGTATTGCAGTATCATTGCCAAAGAATCCTTCACTATATTGAATTATTCACTATTCGAACTTTATCAAATTTCTAAGGTATATTGATTTAAACTTTCACGATTATCACATTGTAAAGACAAACGGGTCTGAATCGCGTAAACTTACGTTATTATATCCTGCCATTTCGGGCATGATGTTACCCGTGGTCACAGGCAGACTCAAAATTATAAATTTCTAAGGTTTTGTAAAAGCCACCTAAACTATTTGATACAGGACTTGGCTTAATGTCAATGAAACGATATTCTCCCAAGTCCGTTAGGGTGTCCACGATAAACCAGTCCCCAGCGGACAGTCCACATTGCACTTATCACCGGTCATAACGTCCTCAATTTTACGACACCCTTCCATGCGTCGGCGCATATAAATTTGAATAAAATGTCACTACAGCAGATTTCGTTATACGGATCAGTATTAAATCGATATATTAATATCATGATCGTTTTTTATTTGTTAGAAATTTATTCAGTCATATGACAGGCTTTATTTTAAGTGCGTAAAACTTACTTTTGCTTGCTTATCTCAAGTTAGGTCTTACAGTTGAAGTGTTTATGATGATGCATAAAATGCTTGAAATGTAAACGTCTACCTTTGAAGAAAGTTTACGATAATGTCACCATTTGTGGACAGAAAAGCGTAACCGACAACATCTTCTGACAACATTCTACTATTTTTATTTGAAGCGTGTATCGAATGATCAGGGATTATACATCTGTTTTTGATTACCTTACGCTATAAAATATTGGCTGGATCGTAAATATTGCTTGGAATCAGCTAGCTAGTACTAAATATGGTCAAGTCAACGCAAGCCTAGTAGTTAACTTTCATGTCTAGCTGTCAAGTTGGCACTAACTTTAGTTATTGCTCAAAGTGAGGGAAATTGCATTTTAATTGATATTTTACTAGAAACACTGGTAATAATATTTTTATAGTTTGCATCTTCACGGTATATATATATACATAGATTATTTTTACTGTTTTTTGCCGTGTGGTGACGGCAGTAAGAATACATTTGTCACCACCCCAACTCCTCCTGCGGGTGTCGTAAGAGTCGACTTAGGGATTGAAGTGTCACTGACCATTCTACAAGATTGATGATGGGCAGCAGCGTCATCAAAGTGGACACATTACTGCGATCGTCAATCCGCTTGCCCAGCGTGGTGATTATGGGCATTTACCTCTTAATGCGTCTATACGCATAGTTAATAGGAGAGGCCTACATCCAGCAGTGGACTATCATAGGCTGATGATGATGAAGATTATGATGATCTTCACGGTACATTAACATTAGGTACCGTCTGTTTTTAGAACTGTATGGTCACTTTACAAGACTTGTGATTTTGTCAGCCTCCGTAGCCTCGTTGGCAGTGATCCTGCCTACGAGGCTGGAGGTTCTGGGTTCTAATCCTATAACGAGGTTATTATTAGTGTATTTTTATCACAAATATTTGTTCCTGTGTCAGCCTCCGTAGCCTAGTTGGTAGTGACCCTGCCAACGAAGCTGGAGGTTCTGGGTTCTAATCCCAACTAGGTCATTATTTGTGTATTTATTTCTCACAAATATTTGTTCCTGTGTCAGCTTCCGTAGCCTAGTTGGTAGTGACCCTGCCTACGAAGCTGGAGGTTCCTGGTTCGAATCCCGGCGAGGGCATTCTTTGTGTATTTATTTATCACAAATGTTTGTTCCTTGGTCATGGCTGTTTATGTATTTAAGTATCTATATGTATCTATCTATTATATATATCGTCGCCTGGTACCCACATCACAAGCCTTAATTGAGCTTACCGTGGGACTAGGTCGATTTGTGTAAGATGTCCCAAGATATTTAATATTTAGATATTTCGGTCGTGGCTGTATATGGATTTCAGTATCTACATGACTGTGTCTATCTATTATATAGGTATATCATTGCCTGGTCCCGACATCACAAATCTGAATTGAGCTTACCGTGGGACTAAGCAGGTCGCCGGGATTCGAACCCGGAACGTCCAGCTTCGTAGGCAGGGTCACTACCAACTAGGCTACGGAGGCTGACAAAATGTTCGCGAATGTTTGAGGGTGGTTTCTTCGTCGGTTACCCGC
This sequence comes from Thaumatotibia leucotreta, assembly GCA_025490895.1. NCBI lineage: Eukaryota > Metazoa > Arthropoda > Insecta > Lepidoptera > Tortricidae > Thaumatotibia > Thaumatotibia leucotreta. The sequence goes on from JALPQI010002194.1 coordinate 85,396, forward strand.
TGCCGGCGACGTGTCAGAGAAACCACTCTCAAACCCAGAAAACCCACGGTCTAAAGAACAAAGTTCAACGAATCATCAATGTCCAGGCGATAATCCAGTTTGTGAAATAAACCACTAAATACTGTACGACCATTAGTGTCAGAGCTATCTAAACGGCTTCCATCAATAAGTGGATACCCTTGTCCGCTGCGTCGCCGTTATTTACGCTTATCGCACGATTTGATAGATTATTTTTATTGTTTTTTTAAGGATACAGTCACCCTGAGCTTGATCAGGCTGTGTGGTGACACCAGTAAGAATATATTTGTCACCACCCTTCGTCTCCCGATGTAGTGATAGTCGACTAAGGGATTGAAGTGTCACTGACCATTCTTTGATAGAAGATTGATGATGGGCAGTAGTTTCGTCATAGTGGACACATTACTACGTATGAGGGCACGGCCGTGTGGTGACGGCAGTAAGAATACATTTGTTACCACCCCACGCGGGTCGTGAGAGTTGACTTAGGGACTCTTATATATATATATGTTACGACGTGCTTATTACATAGCATCAATAAATAATATCGTAAGCCATTAATCCATTCATAAATAATAGCATCACCAAAATAATTTCACAAAGTTATACTATAGGTACAATACCACATATCAAATCTCAAAGACGGGTTTTTTCCTTTACGAACTCGTGAGAAATCACTTTAAACATACTTAAACAACATTTAGAGCTAACAACTTAAAAGTTCCAAAACACGAATCTATAAATAAGCGTTAATGATTAATAAATCACAGTCAATCAAGTGAAACAAGGCTTGGAACATCTTTATACAGAAAAAGCCCAATATTCTGACGATAAAACTTTTTATGTCGTTTTACTGAGTCAGAAACGAAAATATAGGATAGGTTGGTGGCGGTGTTATAGCGAAGCGAAGGTTGAGCTAGTATTCAAATATTTTGTGATGAAATTAGTACATATTCGATTAATAATATCTGTTCGTCTTTTGAAATATTGGGCATGTACCTATATGTTACTCCATTTAAATAATAATTTTGGTAAAATATGTGTTAATGATAATTTTAGTTCAATGTAGTTACTGTGTAATTACAATACAATACTCCTTATTACTTACATGAATTACAATACAATCTTAAAAGTAGAGGTAACACAACAGGCGGTCTTATCGCTAAAGAATAATCTCTTTCGGACAACCTTTGGGCAATGAAACGGTGCAACCAGTAAAAGACTGCAGGTGATGCAAGACATGACGTGCAAAGTAATTATGTAAATTATTTGTGTATGAATATGTAAAATGTACTGTTTTTATGAAAAACTGCGCCATTTTCTTTGACAATCAAAAGCAGAATAATTATAAAATAAATTAAAGTTATATTTGACGTCACGGCGTTAACCAGTAAAACAAAATCTAAGAGTGTCGATTTGTAAGTAAAGTAAAGTTGCCATCAGATAAATCGCAGCGTCTCGAGCACTGAAAAATAACTGAACACGTCTGGCAGTAAAAGCGAGTTCAGATATTTTTGAATGCTCCGGACGCAACGATATACTGATGGCGACTGTACCTATAACAGTAAAAACAGCAAAAGGAAAAAAACAAATGAAAACTTCTAAGCGATTTACATCGCTCGCTTAGTTTAGCTTCACATGGACGCAACCCCATGTGAAGCCGTAAACCACATCAAAATACGATCTGTTAAACACCGAGGCCTCGTAAATGCGTTGCCGACTGTACTGTTTACTTGCTGTATTGTTTACTTGTGTCGTCGACTGTATTTACTTGTGTTGCCGGCCGTACTCGAAGCGTAGTGTCGATTAAAATATGGTTTTCCGATGAATTGGGTTTGTTGAAGCTGGATTCGAGTTGTTTTGATTGTGTACTTGTGACATGATGACGCTGCTGTCCATCATCAATCTTATTAAAAAATGGTCAGTGACACTTCAATCCCTTAGTCGACTCTTACGACACCCATAGGAGGAGTTGGGGTGGTGACATGTATTCTTATTGCCGTCACCGCACGGCTTCATAGTGGACACAGCGTCATCACAGTGGACACATTACTGCGATCGCCAATCCGCTTGCCCAGAGTGGCGGTTATGGGCATTTACCTCCTAATGCGTTTATACGCATAGTTAATAGGAGAGGCCTACGTCCAGCAGTGGACTATCATAGGCTGATGATGATGACTTGTGACATGGTTCTTTTATTACAGGTTTCACTGAAAGTGGCAAAAACTTACAAACACAGTCAAATCACGACTCTCTTGATCATGACCTTTGATCCAGGATATTCCTGGTGCAAAAATTGTCAATCGCGATTCAGCGTGGCAATGCCGCGAGCGTGATGGGCACTTTTGCGCCGAGGATGACACGGGATGGGTTATTTGACAAATACTATATGTGACCTATAAATTGTAGGTATCTATTAGTCAAGTAAATATTAATAGTTATTTTACGAATACTTTTCTTGGTAAAATTATTTCATAGACACTGATTTTGTGAACAAGCTATTTTATTCATCGTTTCAAATACTAGTACTAAACAGTAACAAATGATGAATTGTGAAATCGTACAATATAACGACTATGTAAACGTGTTAAAAACAATGTCAAATGATAAAAGTTTATGTCCATCAATGAAAACAAATAAAACATCAATAAAACCGAATGACTACAAATATTTGACAGTAAAGATTATGACGGAATGACAATAAATTGAAATTGGAGCGTAACACATTAAATGTTTATTGGGAATAAAAATATTCACCGATCTAAGGATAGTTAAATTAAAGCACTAAAAGTGGTCAAAGGCATGGCAAAGTATAAAAAGGGTTCCGTGTTTACAAATTCTTTTATTACAAAATGTAAACCTATACCTATAGACATGGAGACAGTTACAGAACTTTTGGGAAATGTAAAAACCGTAATGCAAAATTGAACCTAGCTTAATTTGCCAATTTAGTATGTAGAGCTTAAATTTAGTGCCACAGTAAGCTCATTTAAGGCTTGTGATGTGGGTACCAGGCGACGATATAAATATATAATAAATAGATACATATAGCTACCATAGACAGCTACGACCAAGGGCCCGTTTATCGAAAACTTGTAACTTGTAATACAAGTGGAAGTCTCTTTTTAACACTATTAATTAGAGGAGGACTTCCGCTTGTATTACAAGTTACAAGCTTTTAAAAAATAGGCCCCAAGCAACAAATACTTGTGATAAATAAATACACAAATAATGCCCTCGCCGGGATTTGAACCCGTAACTTCTAGCTTCATAGGCAGGGTCACTACCAACTAGGCTAAATAAGGATATATTCCAATCAGCGTTTTAAGTAAAGTATTCAATATAACCTGCTGTGTTTGATGATGCCGAAATTGTCCAATACAAGATACTAAAAATTAAGGGAAACCAATAAATTTTGCTGAGGACTCCTAAAATGTTTTGGTTGAACTATATCCGATTTCAGATCGTAAAACAGCAATAAACTTTTGTTGGAGTTTTAATGTTTCTTTAACGATTGATTCGGAAGGAACTCTGATTCATGCTGACGAGATGACATCAAGCTTGTCAATCAAATCGACATTAAAATGAGTTCTGGTGGTAGGACCTCGTGCAGGATCCCCCCGGATAGCTACCACCGTCTTACCGGGTTAACCTGCCGCTAAATAGTTAGTACTGTGTTCCGGTTTGGGGTAAGATCATCATCAGCCTATGACAGTCCACTGCTGGACGTAGGCCTCTCCTATTAACTATGCGTATAGATTCATTAGGAGGTTGCCCATAATCGCCACGCTGGGCAAGCTGATTGGCGATCGCAGTAATGTACCTATACACTATAATGACGCTGCTGCCCATCATTAATCTTTTATCAAATAATGGTCAGTGACACTTCAATCCCTTAGTCGACTCTTACGACACCCGCAGGAGGAGTTGGGTTGGTGACAAATGTATTCTTACTGCCGTCACCACACGGCCAAGATAGCCGGGGTAAGATAATGGGGTAAGATAGCCAGTGTAATTACTGGCATAAATAGAGGTAATCCATCTAAGTCCTCAGGGTAGGCAGCGCATAGGCGATTTTTTGTTCACTATTTCCATGGGCCTCAGTTCCCGCTTTCCATCAGGTGGGCTGAAAGCTCATTTGTCTACCTTCGAATGAATAAGTATAGTTACTTATTCATTCGAAGGTAGATTGCGCAAACGGGTTAGCGATCGCAGTAGTGTGTCCACTATGGCGATGCTGCTGACCATCATCAATCTTCTATCAAAGAAGGGCCAGTGACACTTCAATCTCTTGGTCGAATTTTACGACACCAGCGGGAAGAGTTGGGGTGATGACAAATGTATTATTTTCGTCACCACACGGCATACTTCACTTCTTAGTTATATAGTTATTACCAGCTGCTGCCGGCACCTCCTAATGCGTCAATTTGCTTAGGTTATTTGAGGTTTAAGTCTAGCAGTGGACTGATATAGGCTGATGATGATGATAAACTAAGAACATCCGACTATATTTTTATATCTAAACAAAATATTCTTCACAAGCTTAATCCTAATCCTATATTTGTCAAAAGCAAAAAACTAAGCACACTCCCAAAATATACATACACAATTTCTTGACAAAGCTATAATCCTTATTTATGACGCAGCTATAAATATTTATCACTCTACAACATGCGGAAAGCGGTCAAATATACAAAAGACAAAATTAATAATCCGCCATTTTGAAATCGGAAAAATCAAAATGGCCGAATTAACATGGCGCCACTTTCATGTTGAAATGATAGATTTGTGGTTGTTTTTTGTCGCGATGGAAGGATCAAAGGTAAAAATGTCAGTATATCAATCAACAGATGTGGTTAAGGATATCATGTAGCGACGTGATACATTTGGATTTTAAATTTAGATGGAATTATGATCCACCTACGTTAAATATGATGAGACTAAAAAAATGTTACGGTAAAACCTAGTTGATCTTGGTCAGCTGTACAAACAGTATATAAAATTGGTAAATTAATTTTCTCACATTTCAAGAGCTACGATTCATATTTTTGTACACTTATAAGCATTGAAGGTTCTTGAGTGGCGGCCACGTACCGGAAGGAGCAGTGTCGCAGGCCTCCGACAATTGGGACTGATGACCTGTTGAAGGTCATAGGAGTCCGCTGGATGCGGGTGGCGCAGGAGCGGTCATTGTGGCAATCTTTGTGGGATTTTTTGTTCAGCAGTGGTCGTCTTTTGACTGATACGATGACGATGAAGCCTTAAAAATACATATTTTGAATAAATATAAATTATGAAACCATAAATAGCTATTATTTCATAATAAATCCCAAATATATGGCGGGTGACAGGGAGCCTATGGAAGAATCTGGTCAGCAGCAACAGGACATGATGTCACGATCCTGAGCATTGAGGGAATGACTGATGATGATGATGATGACTATTTAATGGAATTCATGGAACGAAACATGTCGAGCAGTTTTCGACTTCAAAACGTGACTAAGCAGCGTGAAATATAATTTAAGTATGTAGTCTTACGAGAGTTTTGTATTTATTTTATTTCAAACCTATCTTCTAGAATCCGTTGGAATCCAGCATCCATTCCCAGAAGGCCAGTGAGGTCAGCATAATCAGAGACATGTTCGCTGATTTAAATATCGTCTGCGCCGGCGCCGGTCCTGATTCATTAGTAGGACCGTAATAAGGAAATGGTGAGAGAAATGCAAAATGGGATAGTTTTATACAAGTACTTGAAGTTACTAGGAATTTACTTTGGGGATCAATTTTATAATCAATGATGGAACACGCTATACAGTGTGTATCACCTCGTAGAGCCAAGAAAGAAACCCATTAATATTTAGATCATAGTGAACAACTTTTACTATGGGGCCAAACCCGAATTCACGAAAAATTTTTTGACAGTTTCATACATTTTGAATGCGTGATCATGAACACGTTGTATGGGAGAGTAATTTTTTTTTCGCGAATTCGAGTTTGGCCCCATAGTAAAAGTTGTTTAGTATGATCTAAATATTAATGGGTTTCTTTCTTGGCTCTACGAGGTGATACATACTGTATAAATGGGAATTTGAGTGTGAATTCAATTCTTATATTTCCGACTAAAATTAATAATTATAATCCAGTCAAGAATGGTTAAAATGTAGTCCAGTCCAAAAAATGTATGTGAGTCTAAAGCAAACTATAAAACTGACGGTAAGAATACGTTTGTCACCACCATCTTCCCTAGTGTGCTGTAAGAATCGACCAAGGAATTGACCATTCATTTATTAAAGATTGATAACGCGCAGCACTGTCATCATAATACTGGGATCACCAACCCGCTTGCCCAGCGTGGCGATTAAGGGCATTACGTCCAAATGCGCCCATAGTAAGTAATAGGAGACCATGTGTTCAGTAGTAGACTATTAATCTAGAATTATAGGGACGATGTGTCCTAAAACAGTCACCAAAATTGAAATTGGAAGTAATCACTTCAATCACAATTCGCCTATGTATCCCAAAGGATCGGCATTGCGATCCAAAGAGGAAATGTCGACAGCGTCATGGGGTCTATGTCGTAGACCTGCTCGATGGTATTCTTTTTATACGATTTTTTTCTTTTTTGGTGAGTATGTTTTTATTGTATTTTTAGCTTTTCTATTTAGATTATTAGTTTCATCTTAGTTTTTATTTTAGATAAGAGATATTATATATATTAGATAAATTAAATTATTTGAGTGTTTATTTAATAATTTTGAATAATCCAATAAAGGCAATAATTGAATCTTCTTTGACATGAAATAAGAAGTTACCAATCATCACAACGACGTCCTCTGGTTTGATCATTTTACAATCGGCTCTAAACATCCATATAAACCTATAAATATCACCAACGAGCATGTTCCCATCGACACCTCACCGAATCTTTATGTCCTGTATCCGCCATCTATATTAATAAGTTGTAAACTATTGTAGACCGCTGACACAAGATGGCCGGAAACAAATAGTCGTTACAGAGATGAGACCAATAAATATGTCACAACGCTTTTTAGTTTATCTCAGACAGTAATTGAAGACATAAAACTGTCACGCTTGAAATAATAGTTTGGTTCAAGGCCGGTTTTGAACTTAATTTGGCATGTTATGGCGCCCCGTTGGCATTCAAATTGTGACCACATTGATACTTATTTAAATAGTAAATTTTGTCAATAGAGAACATTAACGAAAGTGTGTAGGTTCTCGAAATTATGTCTTTATGTTTGATATGTTTACCCGCTGCACCGACTTAGATGAAACTGATGTTTATGGAGATAGTTTGACTCTCGAGACGTTGAATAGGTTTTACTCCCAAATCATAATATCTTAAGAAGGTAAAAAGGATGATGACACCAGGCTAGTGCAGTCGCAGATAAAATTAGCTAAGTTGAAGTCATATAAATACATTAGGTAGTTTCTTAAGTTATACCTTTAGTGGTCACACTGGTCACATCGCGAACATACTTTGCTACTCATTTTTACAGTCGAGTGTCATTTTTCAAAATTAGTAAAATACACTTACTAATTCAGAAGAACGAAAGTCGATAAGAATTATCTACATATTTTAATTTTAAGTGTATCTTCTCTGCATATTCTGTTTCAAATCAGACATATAAACGAAATTAGTGATTGTACAAATCCAATTTTTTGCTATTATACTGAATTGTAAAATTCATGCAACAAGATTTCATCTCACAGTGTAAACATTTTTGTCTCAAACTTGACTGCAAAACCTATACATTAAAGCAAATCCCCGTAAAAACATAAACGAAAACAAAGCACAGTAGCCAAAGATAATAAAATTTAAATAGAAGGCTCAAACAATTGATAAAGCCTCTAAATAAGGGGCGCACGACTAAATATTCAGATGCATGAGCCAGATAGCCAATTTACTATTCTGTTGCTCGATACTGGGGTTATACTGATTGGGGTAGGTCAAGAAGCTTTTTATTTTGCGTCTGGACTACACTTCAGGACCGTAAAATCACCCAGCTATAGTCTAGTACTACAACGATGGTCGTGTGATGACGGCAATGCCAACACCCCAACTCTTGCGGGTGTCGTAAGGGTCGACTAAAGCATTGAAGTAACACTGACCATTATTTGATAAAAGATTGATGATGGGCAGCAGTGTCATCATAGTGGACACATTACTGCGATCGCTAATGCGCTTGCCCAGAGTGGCGATTATGGGTATTTTCCTCCTAATGCGTTTATACGCATAGTTAATAGGAGAGGCCTACGTCCGGCAGTGGACTATCATAGTCTGATGATGATGGACAACGATGGCTAACTGGTAGATAATTAACAGTAATCTGAACGAGTGCAAATTCAACTCCAACAAAACTTCTAAGTAAAACAGAAACTATAAAAAGAACACTTACAAGTAACCTTCAAATGTATCGGACCGGCTACAGTGCTCTACAATGCAATTTAACGCCATGAAAATAGTGATCTGCTCAGATATTTTTGAGCACCCCGGCCTGTACAAAGGCTAAAATTTATCTGACAAATATCTTCCGTTATCTAAGAGGGGTACAAATAAATATCTTTATAACATTTAGACGGTCGATAGAAGCTTAAATATATTGCAATATTTTCCTAGGCACATACATCTGGAATCAGTAAAAAAATATTCCAATTTTCGGAATATGTTTTGGCAGATTCCAATTGTGTTAATACATTTTATCCAAAATCACCTGTGGAACGAAAAATCAGCACTAATGTAAACATCATTCCTAATCCGTATCAGTCCTAAACAGTTACCATATTTGTCGCAAAAACAATTCTACCCAAAATCAATCTCGACCTGAAGTCGCTGTCAATAGCAGTCTTACTCCCCCCCTCCCTCCACTGAGGGGGAGGGGGTTAGGCCGGACACGACCACTGCAGAATACTAATTATCAATTAGGGTGGGGGTTTTTAATGAATTGTTCACGGATAGTTGGGTTCCGCAGATGTTAACCCTTGCTCTTATGTCTTGAGGGTATGACAGTATCCCTGATCGTTCTTTCATTGAGCAATGATCGGATACCGGTTTTTTTCTTCGTACGGAAGAACGGTTCTCATGTCGTTCTTTTTCGTTGTTCGGTATATTTTTTTTTTGTTAATGAATTAAAAAATACGATGTTATATTTCTCGCAGGTTACTCACGTTTTCATGTCAAAAAATGCTCAGCATGTTTCGCTCTGTATATAAATAAAGCTTGTCAAAAGCTCCTCAATTATACGTATAATTTGTCTATAAGAATATATAATAAATTAACTTTAGGAAGTTAACTTCGGATTCAAACTGCATTTTTTATTGTTTTTATCAAGCAAACAAATAGCATGCATTGTTAGCAAATTTTTGTAACTTTTCCAACTTTACGAGTACGTAAAGTTGATAATTTCATTCACAAAAAGACAAAAATCAAACTATGGTAACTCCTCAAAACTGCTCAACAACTGTAACGTTGCTCCACAGGCTACGGTATCCGCTTACAAGTTCTTGTTTGCCGCCGTAAAAAACTTCCCTAACAAGCGACAGAAGTCACAGACGAAACTTAAAAAAAACCTCATTTGCAGTCAGACTCAAGTCGAAACCAATTACGTAGACAATTGTTTCGTTACTAGAAACGGTCTTCCGTCTTTCTTCAGCTTCACTTGAAATCGTATTTGCGTCCTTATCTCTTTCGCTTTGTATTCTGTAAATGTCTTTCTGTTTGGATTTCTTTTGACGAACTTGATTTTGTCTTGTAGTGATTGTGGGGGGGTAATTTGGGGGCGCTTTGTTGGAGCGAGCATAATTAAGTATACGGGGAGTGTTTTAGTCAATTACAAGGAGTGTTAGGAGTTTAATAAATAATGTTGGGAATGTAAAAAGATATAGAGTGCTTGAGTGGAGATCACGGTTTGGCAAAGGCGATGTAGAATGTCTACCCACAAGGTGGACAGACGATCCTATGAAGATCACCGGGAGACGCTGGATGCAGGTTGTTTCCAACCGGTATAGTGGTGGTCCAAATGGGAGGCCTATGTTCAGCAGTGGACGTCATGGCTGAAAATGATGATGATGATGAGTTGTGGAAACAAGTATGACTTGTACAAAACGTGTAAACCTGCTGATAGATAAAGTTCATAACGAAACTTATAGTTATAGGTGGATAATAGTAGACGCCTTTGTCCAGCAGTGGACTGCTGAAGACTGATGATGATGTGTGTGTATGTGTAAATTAATATGTTACAAGCTTAAGCCGTAATTAAAAACAAATTGCATGAAAACCACTGATGATATTGTTAAATCTAAAATGTATATACAAATTGAAAATATTTCAAATTTATAAAAAGGGAGAAATATAAATGATTGGAGAAGACCGAGTGACCGAGCGGTGCAGGCATCAGCCGCGAAATATTAGCACGTGGGTTCGATTCCAACCTCGGACGCTGATAATCTTGGTCGATTTTTCTTTGGTATAAACGACATCCAATATTTATAAGAAATACAAATGTTTTGTTTTAAATTAATGCAACACTAATTCAACATATTGAGAGGAAATAATTTTGCTCTCGTTGTACTTAACTTTGCATTTTAAAACAATTTCATTATGCACAATTAAAGCATTAGCCTTAAACAAATCAATAGAATTTTTAATTAATCCCTTAACAATGATTCCAAGTCCTTAGAGTCCACTAACACGTCCCATGTCGCATTAAGCGTTAAAAAAATCATTTAAAACGAAAGAGACACCCGTTTGCATAATGAATGTAAAGCAATATCGGATGGTGTGGATCCGGCCTTATAAGAATCGGAACCATTTTGTTTCAAATCCCACGTTCGATTATTTTCAACCTTATTCCTTTGAAACAAAGAAGTGGTGTCAGTAAATGTAAGGTTGTTTTTTGACTCTTGATTCGTAATCGCGAAATAATTAGAGCTAATTGTTGTTTTTTTTCTGAGGGTGTAAATAAGGGCCATGGCTTTTTAAGGCCAGTTAGGGAGTTGGGATGGGATGCGGAATAAAATCGTTTGTGTTTTTAAGAACCCCTGTTTTTAAACGAAATGTTGAGAAAAGTGATGTAAGTGCAACGTTTCTTTGACTTTCGGAATTAAATTTAATATGAAGGGTCCACGGAAAAAACATGTCCAGTGCTTAAAAAAATCAGGACAAATTCACACCTTATTTCTGTTAAAGGTGGTTTTTCCTTCTGTAATTTGAGTTGACTAGACATGTTCTTTCCGTGGACCCTTTATATTATGTAGTCGCAATCTTATCGTTTATAGTTTAAATGCGGGTAGTTTCGCAATTTATTTTTGTACTGTATTGTATTTTAGTCATTTTCCGCAACTCGACATCAAACGTGCCTATTTTGCGTGGTCCCAACGCTGGCCCAATACTTGTTGGGAACTTCTCATACATCCTTGAACTTCTTCGCTGACGTATGTATGCAGGTTTACTCATGATGTTTTCCTTCACCGTAAAGTACTTGTTAATATCAAATGGAATTTCGTACATAAGATTTTTGAACAACTTAAGTTTTACATCTAAATTTGTAATAAGATATTAAGTACTATTACAGAATTACGCAAAATATTATCTGTAATATTTATTTGAAAGGTAATAATTATCATGAGGACAAACCACATTCGACACTGTGTAAAATGTTTCCAACCCCTGCATTTATAGTCTTATTGGTTATCTCAAACATGAACATCATACAAACCCCATCGCCATCCAGAAGTCGCAAACCTTTCCCTTACCTGCAAACAAAAAGACACGTATCAGACCCAAGTAATTACGCAGAGAGATTTACAGTCAACCCAACGTTTGGCAATTATGAATTCCTATAAACGAGCTAGGGTTGAGGATTAAGATTTAGTGTTTGGGTTCATTACCCCTGCTTTTTGTATTATAAATCGATAGGTTATAGTTAAAATGTCTGTTATGTTTTGTTTCTTTCTTAAACTGTATAGTGAAAGGGAAGGAAGTATGTTACACTTCAAAAATTGAATTGCATAAATTACAGAATTAAATAAACAATTAAAAGAAAGTTGTCTCTTGTATTACATTATTTATAAAAGTAAACAAGAGCAACTATGGCTCACACTAATACAAATATATTTTTATTGTTAGTTTTTATCATATTCAATGTAGTTAAAACACAAACCGTATTAAAATTTAAATACTATCAAACACAACAAAATATATTTTTATGTTTTCAAATATGCGACATTCATTAACTATGCATGTGAATGTGACATTGACAAACCTTATACAAAAATTTAAAACCCCAAGAAAAAAACTATTTTCGAATTCAGGATGCGATGTGACCTGACTCATAAAATAGAGCTGACCCTAAAATGGACCACCAATATTTTTGTTACACTGTATAAAATATTCCGATTTTGTACTCATAGGTATTATGTATAAGGTCAATGCGGGTAAGATCGTCTATCAGGAAAGTCCGTCTACCAACTGATTTCCACCCCTAACTCAACAATATAAGACGCATGTGACGGTCTTTCCTTACAAGTAAAATATGCCGGACTTACCCACACTGCCTCACCTGATAATATTAAAGTTAATGCTCCAACACCGTCGACAACCCTACAGAGCACTCCGCGCTCCGCAGGGACAGCCCTAATCCGTTTACGATATAAAGAGTTATAAATCAACATTAATATGGCTACATGTGTTGATAATGTTAGGGGGAGATCGCAAGTGTGAGAATTCGGACATGGGTACTGTTGAACCTTAGACTAGCTCTGATAATTTAAGTGGATTTCTTATAAGCGTTTGACAAGACTTGACTTCGTAGAAGCGTCTGAAGTTTCCGCAAATCTAGTAGGCTATGTTCATGGTATAACGAGAAATGGACGTCTTTGAAGGAGTGATATATTACTAGGGATTTAAATCTATTTCTACTGTAGTGGAAATCCAAAATTTCTGTAGAACAAGACGTTTTTTTTAAGCAATGGAGTCGCTAAGGGTTGCGCTCTTACAGGAAATTTGAATTTTGCACAGATTTTATAGACATAATAGTATGCCCGAACAATATGTTCCCGTCAATGATTAAAAGAAATTTAACTTGGAATGATCTGTGGCGAAATATTATTTTTTCGGAATTCCATAATAATCAAATCGACAGGCAAAGAATTATTAAGGCCAAAAATTTGTCAAAAGTACGAAAAAACACATCAGATTTCCAGGTAAATTCGGACAAGTTAGCCGCCCAAGCAATACTAAAGATCTCTTCTCTAAAAAGTCACACTAAAAGACACAATCATAGAAAAAGCCTAAGACCAAATCCCCCCAAATCTTCACAACAAAACATTAACGCTAACGCAAATGTGTGCATGAAAATGGAATTAGGGGGGGTAAATGCAAAGGAATAGCCGGTGGGACGCGACGGCCGGACACTTTGAACGAATTATGACGGTCATTATTAGTACGTGGACAGAATTAAATTGCTCCCCCTTCCCCCCAGGGTGGATACCTGAGGCGGTGTTGTGAAGTGATTCTGGTGCGACTTTTGATGACTCTTGAGTTTAATTGAGTGAAAAATTGTAACTGTGTTCGTGTTTTTTCTGATTGATTTAGTTGTTATGTGATGTACTGAATTACAGATACCTTTGTGGGTTTTTTATATAGACATAAAGTGTTAGATTCAAGTATATTAATCTAACTCTTTCAGAGATATATTTTATGTAGTTTTTTGGGAAATTAATGCAATGATTGTGTCTACCAAAAGTTTTCTTGTTTGAAGTTTGAATACACATAATAAAATAGAACATTACGACACAAGTGCGAAAAACATGAAATTCGAAACGAGTGGCGATGTTTTAAATCGACACGAGTTACGAATTTCCTTTTTGCACGTGTCTCGATGCGATGGCCCTCCGAAGTTTTGTACCTGACGTAAAATGAGCCACTTCTCGCACTAGCGTTTAAAAAAGGCACCATCTGTACTAAAAAGTATGTGGTCATGTATATTCCCATAATTATACTGGGATAGTTAAAAAAACTAGAGTTTATGACAACAATAGTACAAAACGGTATTTTAATAACGTTGTGTCGAGTTCCCAATATTTCGGCCCTGTTACAACTGCCATTTTTACGGTATAATTGACTTGTTTTAGTTTTAGGTTAGTTACAAGACGTACGTTCACTATATTGTAGGTATACTAGCTCATTGTATTTGAATAAAATATATCATCATTATCATCATCACATCAGCCGAAAGACGCCCATTGCTGAACATAGGCCTCCCCCAAAGATTGCCCCAATGACCCATCCTGCGCCACCCGCATCCAGCGGACTCCTGCGACCTTCACCAGGTCTTCAGTTCACCGTGATTTATCAACTTATATATTATAATAAATTACACTATCTATAATTACCAAATAAACCGACTTCAACTGATTTCTCCAAGTACCTACTCCAAAATCCCATCATTAGGACCCGACTTGGTGCCAACGGGACAATTTCGGTATTTATATCAGTTCTATAAAATAAAAAAAAAATAAAAAATAGTTTCACGATTCTCGGATATAGCGAGTAATAAAATTAACATACATACAAAAATAAAATTCATTCGAATCGAGTGCTCTCAATTAAAAAAATGCATAAACCATTCAGTAGGCTTAGCACAGGATTAGTGCGACAATATGTCGCCGCGGATGGAAAATCTATCTCGCGGCGACATACTGATGTCAGTACCAATTGGTATGTACCAATCATGTGCTAACCATACAGGAAAGGATGTTACCTTTCCTTACCTTTTTCGGAAGTTTTTTTAAAATGGTACCATGCTTGTTCTTGTAGGGAATACGATTTCGCGCATCCGATAAAGGCAGCGAATTCGTTCTCTCATTTAAGCCTCCACATCTCTTGCCCACCTCATTACCATTTTATATTATTATCATGTGGCTTTCACGCTTCTACGTCGATTTCCACTCAGACCTACCGCAAAAATCGAAATTCGCGCGAATTTTTCTCCGTCACTCCAACGAAGGCGTCTTTCGAGTGAGAGAGACGAAATTTGCGGATTTCGATTTTCGCGGTAGGGCAGCTCTTCTGTCGTGTCAAGTAATAATACAAACATAGTTATGACGATAATGTAGGGGGTGTAACTACCCCGTCTTATCTGCGTATTAAACCATAAAACATTATAATTTAGTGCCCCGTCGCCGTGACACGGCGGTGCTCAAACTTTGAAAGAATTTATAATCATAATAATTAATACATCTTTTTAGTTATTCCTTAAATTAGTAATGTAAATCAAATTACCACGTAATGCACATATTTTTCGACCCATGTTTTGTATTTTTTTAAAGACTTTTTTAAGTTTTGTTCTACACAATGGCGAGGAGGAGGCTAGAGTGCGGTGCACGATTTTACGCCAATTTAACGGTTAAAATACATAACACTTCATAATTTCTTGAAATTGTACTATCGATCGACCACTATTATTGCAAAAGGTGTGGTCATTTCACAAAAAAAGTAATTCAATACCAATACCTACTAATGGTACTTCATGGTTACCAATTTTTTAAACAACGGTTCTATAGCATCATGTTTAATTTACAAAAAACGCACTACTGTGACAGATACTAGGAGCACTATAAACAAAAATTTATTTTAAAATGGAACTAATTTTTTATATGGAAACGATTGTATTTTATGTAAGTAGGTGGATGCCATTTAATGACATCTTTCTTAATAAAATTAGATATCGTCTTAAAAATACCCATATAAACCCGTAAAACATAATAACAAAACAGACACAGACCATAATTAAATCTACCCAAAAAACCTTTCCTAAACTACAAAATTTACAGCACACCCTTCCCATAGCAAACTTTGAGAGCCTGAGTCAGGTACTTAAAAATAACGGCTCCTGCTAATATCCCTTGTTCCACAATATTCCAGAATATTCCAGATCTGTTATTTGAACAGAACCCTTCTTTTGGGGGTGGGTAAATGTTTATGTTGGCTGGTAGTAAAATTTAGGTTTTATAGCTACCGCAATTGTTGACATTGCATAATTTGAAATTATTAATAAAGGGTTTTTTTAAGTCCTTTGTAAAAAATACATTTCGGACAACAGTGGTTGAGGGGTCAGATGTTCGAATTTCAATACGGAGATCGTGGATTCAAATAGCCGTGTGGTGACAGTAAGAATACATTTGTCACCACCCCAACTCCTCCTGCGGGTGTCGTAAGAGTCGACTAAGGGATTGAAATGTCACTGACAATTATTTGATAAAAGATTGATGATGAGCAGTAGCGTCATCATAAAGGACACACTACTGCGATCGCCAATACGCCAATACCTACTAATGCGCCTATACGCATAGTTAACAGGAGAGGCCTACGTCTAGCAGTGGACTATCATAGGCTGATGATGTGATGTGTGATGGATTCAAATAGTTTGAACCTAATACATTCAAAGTTATGTACGGAACATCAGTTGATAATTGGGTCGATTCCAAAAAGATTGTTCATTGTAAAAGGCCCTAGTGAAACCCCTTTACGCGCTAGTGCGAGAAGTGTGTCATTTTACGTCAGGTTCAATACTTCGGAGGGCCATCTGCACTAAAAAAAGTCGTACGATACACGTGCGTAAACGAAATTCATAAATCGTGGCTGATGTGTGGCTGATGATCGTGAAATTCATAAATTTATCCCCACCCGTTTCGTACTTAACACGTTGGACGCCACGCGGCCCACCGGTGAGCCTTCACGATATTTCCGTTGAGGCCATGGTGAAATTGAGTAATGGGCTATTTTGTCAAAAATTAGATTTTGGTCATTTTGGATGCAGAATATTATATTTAGCAAAATAGATTAAGAGATACTAGCTTAAACGTCATAAAAACTCGAGTTTCATTAAAAGGCTCACCGGTGAGCCGCGTGGCCTGAACGGAAGGAATTGTGAAGTTCCTTCCGCGGGGGCCGCGGGGTCACGCCGCGGCTCACCCGCCCGCACACCCCGCATTTGCCTGCGCATTCGCAAGTCTCGCAACTATCAGTACGGCTGGTATCCGGGCATTTTCACATCTAGGGACACCCAATCAGCTTAACTCTCACAAAAAAGTTATCGTCGATGTCAGTTTTGTAACGACAATTAAGCTTTTTTCACTTCTAGGCTAGGGTTGTCACTAGCTCTACATACAACACTCACAACATCCAATGGCTTTAAAATGGATGTTTCACCACGCTTACATTTGTAAATCACGGGATTCCACGCGGACGAGATTCCTTGCCCCTCATTTTGATTAAAATTCCGATGTTTCTTAATTTCAATAGCTTCACATACTTTTCGGCTATGATGTATACGCTCGGTTGAGAGGACTTTCGAGTTATGGAGCTCAAGTGGTTAGGTCCAGACTCCAACAAATGCTCGGCCACAGCAGACTTATTCGTTTGACGCTTTTTAACAGCCCTGATATGTTCCTTGAACCTTTCCGCTATGGTGCGTTTAGTTTCCCCAATATAGGAACTACCACAGCTACAATCGATCTTATAAACGCCCGGTGTGTGATAAGGTAAAACATCCTTAGGCGACCTTTGATACCCTGCCACCTTTGATAACGGCATATAAACGGTTGGTATGGAATACTTATTCGAAAGTGTACCTATTTTGTCCGTTACACCCCTGTCATAAGGCAAAAATGCTGGTCGCCTCACAACATCTGAATGTTTCTTCCTCGATATTCGTCTGGGTTGCCGTCTGTTCATCATGTAGCCATTTCTCTTCAGAACCTCCTGAACGTGCGATAACTCAATTTCCAGAAATTCAGGGTCACAAAGGTCATGTGCTCTGTTCTTTAGAGAATTAACCATAGACTGAAGCTGCCGGTGAGACAGAGCGTTTAAATACCTGCCTGTGTGTGTGGGCTTCCTATAGACAGTGTGCGCCAAAGAACCATCATCTCGACCTATCACCTTCACGTCCAGAAAAGGCAAACTACGCTCCGATTCCAATTCATATGTGAATTTGACTTTAGTATGAATGGAATTGAGATACTGGAGTAATTGCTCAACTTCATGCTTGCCACCTCTCGTAACGCAGAAGACACCATCGACATACCGCTTCCATAATTTCACTTCCATGGTTGCAGATCTATGCTGGCCTCAAAATGCTCCATCCAGTTATTTGCTAAAACCGGTGCCACATGGCTACCCATAGCAACTCCGTCGACGTCGATCTGGAGATAATGCCCCCTCGATCTAAAAAGTAGCTTCCTTCTAAACAATTCCGGAGCCAAACCATGACAGAATTCACTATCTATTATGATTTTGTACTTTTGTTACTTTTGATAAGAACCTTTAAGTTTACTATGCCAATTGTGATCAATTGTTTTACGAAAAGCTCAAGAATACAAGCTTTTTTAAACTTTAGTGCCATCTTGATAGCGAGTAAGTCGACGACGTTACCTATTTTTAAATTTTTAAACTATTTTTAAGTTATATAATACTATATGCTTAAAATTAGGTAAATAAATAAATCTAAACATTAAAAACTAATTTAGTTTATTTTTTTACCAAACTCGATATTTAAAATCTTTATTTGCAAGTCTTCAACTATATTTTACCTATGACGAGTTAGCCAACCCTAACTAAGTTCACAAAATGACGAAAAAATCATAAGTCCTTTACAGTACAAAAGAACCAAGGCAATTTGTATCTTCTCTAGGGCCACACGGCTCACCCTGCATACGTTTTTGGATGGAATAAGTGAACGGTGGCCTGTAAAACAGGTTTGAAATGAAGGCTCGCGATGGCTCACCGGTGACCCCCGTGGCCCCAATGGTTCAACATGGTTAGGCTCACCGGTGACCCCTGTGGCTCCAATGGAAAGACTACATTTTTGGCGTGGCGTTCAACGTGTTAATATTTTTCGCACTTGTGCCGTAATGTACTGTTATGTTACGATGTAAAATTCTGACTAATCTGATATATCTGATGGCGAGTGTGCTATAAAGAGTCACTTTTCTAACATCACAAAATTGTAAGCTTCAACAAATGTTCATTGCCCTTCGCAAAAGGTTATAGCTCCCCCCCCCCCCCCCTCCACAGTATGTAATTGTATTTGAGACCATAATCATTATTTACACGAAACGAGGGAGAGAGATTATTTTTTATTGTTTCCATCCCTGTCAGAGTTATCTTGAACTTTGGAGAAATTTAGACGAAGGCTTCATTGCTGCGATAAGGCTACGCCTGAGGAGTGTCTTTTGGCTTGATAAAAAAGATAACATTTTAAAAATATTTAAGGAACATCGTATATACTTCACCTC